>APFE030486991.1:22043-53491 GCA_000404065.3 Pinus taeda | reverse complement strand
CAGGATTAAAAGTCTCGGAATGATAACATATGGGTTTATCATGTTGTGTCAATACTATTCCCATGGCATAGTCACTGACATCTGTTTGGATCTCAAACAGTCTTTGCAGATAAGGTAGGGCTAGTACAGGTGTTGTACTAATCTTTTCCTTCAAGGTGTCGAAGGCTTTCTAATGTTTTCCTCCCTACTAAAACACCTTGTTAAATCCTGTTAAAACATGTAAGGGAGCTGCAATTGAGGAAAGGTTAGAGAAAACTTCCTCCAATATTGTGCTGCTCCTAAGAAGCTTCTCACTTCTGTAGCAGACTTGGGTTTAGGCCAGTTTACAATGACTGCCACTTTAGAGGGATCTATTTTCAGTTCACCTCCCCCTACTATGTGACCCAAATAATTTAGAGAGGTTTTGAAAAATTCACATTTGGAGAGTTTAACATAAAGTTTTTCTCTTTTCAAAACATCTAATGTCTGCTTAATATGCCTTAAATGTTCTTCCCACGTTTTATTAAAAATCAGAATGCCATCCAGATACACAATAACAAAATCATCAAGAAAAGGTCTGAGTACATCATTCATTAATCTCATGAAAGTAGAAGGAGCATTAGTTAGGCCAAAAGGCATAACCATCCATTCATACAATCCCTACTTTGTTTTGAAAGAAGTCTTCCATGCATCTTGCTCTGCAACTCTGACCTAATGGTATCCACTGTGCAAATCCAGCTTGGTGAAATAAACAACTTCCTTCAATTGATCTAAGAGATCATCTATGCGAGGAAGGGGATAACGATTTTTTATGGTTATCTTATTCAGTGCTCGGTAGTCAATGCACATTCTCCACGAGCCATCGTTCTTTCTCACCAAAATGATTGGTGACCCACATGGTGATGTGTTAGGCTTGATGAACCCTTTCTCGAGCAACTCCTACACCTGCTTCTTGATTTCAGCATTCTCTAAAGTAGACAACTTATACATCCCAATGTTAAGCAATGGAACATCTTGTTGCAAAATAATATCATGTACTATTCGCTTTTTGGGTGGCAGACCTTTAGGTTCTTGGAACAAGACATCATATTCTGAAACAATCTTTTCTATATCAGCTTGCTGATCAGCATTACAACCCTCAAATACATTGGTTTTATCAAGTTTCTTTTCCTTTACAACCATCAGTAGGAACTGTTTGCATGAATTTATCATTCATTTCATCTGTCCTGAGTTTATGAGAGTATAATTATTCTTGAGCTTGTGAGCTCTTACAAAGTATTTGATTCCACCTTTAACAAGTAGATACTTGTTCTCATCTCTATAGAAAATAGCCTTTCCATCATACAAGTAAGGACTTCCTAAAAAAATTCCACATATATCCAAAGGAATTACATCTAACTCAACCTCATCTACAAATGTTGACCCAAAATAAAACTTGAGTTTTCACTATCCAGTCACTTGTAGTCGTGCTTTATCATTCAACCATCCTAATGGGTATGGTTTCTTATGAGGTGTAGTTTCTAATCCCAATTTCTTTAGAATTTCTTTAGAAATTAGATTTACTTGTGAGCCACTATCAAACAAAGTATCAATCTTTTTATTTTTGGAAACAACTCAAATATGGAAAACCTCATGCCTTTTTTTCTCATGTTCCTCATCAGTAACAGATTGAGAATAATTACTAATAGATGCTTCAGAATTCTTACCTTTTATACCTGTGGCTGCAATGATTGTTTCATCTCCCGAGTCTGACCCCAAATCTTTCTGAATAGCTGCAGCAATCATCTTCTTCTTTCCCTTGGACTTCTTAGGTCTCAGCTCTGGATGCAGAATCCAACAGTGCTCATCATCATGCCCATCCTTCTTACAGTGACTGCATGAAGCTCTGCTTTTCTGTGCAGTGTTAGCCTTCCTTGCTTTCCACTTCTGCTTTCTTTTCTCCTTGTTCTTGCTTACAGTGGATTAGGATGGTCCCCCAACTTCTAGATTTCCATTCTTTCCTCTAGCTTCTAGATGAGTAGCTTGTACAAATACCTCATCTATACTAGTGGGATTAAACATGAGGATGGTATGCCTCATGTAGTTGTGTAGACTACCAATGTACTTCAAAAGAGTTTCTGGTGAGTCTAATGAGATACCCAACATCAATTCTCTCTTTCTGAACTCTTGAGTATACCTTTGCACACTTTGCCCTTTCAACTGCCGAAGAGTTTGCCAACTCATCATGGCTTGTTGCATGTAGGCCAATGGATAGAACTGCTTTTTTATTGTAGCAACAAATTCACTCCTGACAGAGATGGTCTTACCATGCTTCTTCATATCAGCTTGGGTTCTACCTTCCCACCAAACCAAGGCAGTGCCTCCTAGGTGTAGGCTTGCCAGCTGAATCTTACTCTTGTCTGAGTCTGTTTTGTACCCTGCAATATACATCAATTTGTCTAATCCAATTGTCCAACTTTTCAGCATTTAGCTCTCCATCATATATAGGCAAATCAAATTTAACATCTAACTTAATCATAGGTTCTTTCTTATTATGCACAGGGCTATTAGGAGGTTTGAGAAAGCTTTCCTCTTTCCCCTTTCCTTTTGAGTGGTCATGGGAATGAGACTCATATTTTTCTTTATCTTGTTTAGAACCTAATGAATCTTCATCCTTATGCTTTCTAAAGTCCCTATACATTTCTTCTACCATAGACTTTATAGCCAGGAAAATTTCTATGAATTGAGGGTCTGGCCCCATAGAGCCTTCCTCTGACATTGTCTTATGAGGATAGACTCTCCCAATTTCAGGATTAGTTTCCACCAACTCTCCTTCTCCTAATTTGAGATTTGATCTAGTGAGCATTCACATCTAAACCAACACAAGATTGTCTAACCTTACGGCCTACTACTCGGATACCACTTGATTTGATAATCACCCTATGAGTGACACCAATTTAAAGTTTATTAAACAAAAGGTATTACAGACTCATGTTCCAGTGTGTGTTATGTGTTATTTAAGCAACAGATCAATCAGATTGCCAATACACAGACATTTGAATGGAAAGACAGTAGAGAAAACCACAAATACACAAGAAATTTTAATAAGGAGTTCACCCTATTCTCCAGGGCTACATATCCGGCCCAGCTTTCAGTGGTGGCCTTATTTTATTGGGTCTTTGAGCAAAGAATTAAAATGCAGGGACTCAATGTGAGTTCTCCTAAAGCATGTTTACTTGGCATGGTGGTACTTGGATTCCCAAGCCACTGGAGTACACAGACTCTTCTTCTTCCTACCAGCTCTGTGACCTTCTGGTCTACAGTGGAAGGAGCCAAATGGGATGCTCGATCTGGACAGATTCCTCTATGGGATGGCTTGAATCTCTAAAGCTCTCTAGTGCTCGATGTTGCCGCTGGTCAGCTCGGCCCTCTGTCTATCTCTGCTTTTACTTAACTACCTCTTCTCTGGTTTCTATCTCTCAGTGTTCAATTGTGTATTCTGTTTCATTGTTCATGGCTTTTAGTCATTCGAACCCATGCCTTTTCGGTTCCTCTTCGGCCTCTGTCGATTCACCTTCTGCAGTTGCGCTTGGAGTTCCCTGTTCGGCGTCAGCATGAATGCTTAGGGTGTGGCCACATGTCCCCATCTGAACAATGCCAGCCTGCTCGTCGGTTCGTTTCTTCAGTTACGTCGTGGATGCGTTCTTCCTCCACCGTGGCAGTCAAACGGACCTCAAATGTTTACAAACATGGCTTAATCCTTCGTCGATTCCGCTTCTTCCATCAGGGGCAATCTTAGCCATCCAATCTAGGACCTCCAGATCCGACGCCATTCGCACGTCTTGCGCTGTTGACCTGCTCGACTGATAATGCGCGATCAACGATGGTTTTCTCTCTCCTTCGCCACCATGCGTCAATCGTTGAGTGGGATCGCTCCGCTTTCTCCAAAACCATTTACCATTTGAGAGCGCTCCGATCAATACCACCGATTTCCAAAGTGCGGGTCCCACCTTTGTCCTTTTAGCACTTTTGCCTTTTCGCCCGCGGTTCTCCAGTTTTCCATGTGTCCAAGTGCTCAGGATTCCCCCATTTCGGCCCTGTTTTCCCAGCGATGCGAAGTTAGCGCTAAGCGTTGATCGTGCATCAAAAATCACCTCCTTTTCCCAATCTGGGGCTCCCAAGGGCTACTTTCACCTCCTGCGCATTATCCATGGGCCTCGGTTAGCACGCTTTGACCAAGGTCCTCGTTGTTCCACGCTGGATTCCATTGCCACTAGTTTAGTGTGTTTTTTATCGTTGTTTTTGGAATTTTTAGAGATTTGTCCCGACCTGATACAGTCATGGTTCTTTGCCAGTCTTTGATGGATCCCGATTCGGATCACTCATCCAACAATCAACCTTCTTTCTTCTTCACTTCCAGTGAATTAGAAGCCCCTTTGGGTGAGAAACCTAACATATTTGAGGAACTTATAGGGGAAGAAGAAGAGGAAGAACCCATTCCTACTGAACCAATGGTTGAACACTTAAATGACAAAGGAGATAGAGGGAGAATTGTGAGTGCCTTCCCCATTATGGAAACTAATGGGGACACTAAAATGAAGAATATAAGCCCCTCTGATCTACCTCATTTCCATGGCTTGACCACAGACGACCCTGACACCTTCCTATTTGAGTTTGTCGTTGTCTGCCGAACCTATGACTATACAGATGATGAGAAAAAGTTGAAACTGTTTCCATCTACCCTCAAGGATGCGACATTGCATTGGTTCATGGGTTTACCTAGAGATAACATAACAACTTGGGCTCATATGAAGCAAGATTTTAACAACAAATATAGGGACTACTGTAGGTCAAAGGACACTAAGGATGAGATTTTCAGGATGACCATAGGCCAGGATGAATCCCTAGAAGACTACGAAGAGAGATTCCAGCTCAGTTACAAAGGGCCGGTGCACACTTGACCTTGAGTCACTAAAGTTGGTCCTACTTAGAGGAGTAAGGGAGGATATCCTAGACACCTTACATATGTTAGCAGGAGGAGATATCTACCAACTACCCTATGAGGACATCAAGATTGTCTTTAGAAACCATTCTAGGGCAACCAGAAACAAGGGTAGAAGTAGTCAACCTATGGCCAGTACCCCATCTTCCAACCCATCCATTAAGGGTGAAATTGGAAATATGTTGGAGGACTTCAAAAGTGAGATGCTACAAACCCTTTCCTTGCAATTGGATACCATGATATCAGAAGGAAGCAAGAGGAAGCGGAGAGAGCCTTGGCCATATTTTGTCCTAGGTGCACGAGGAGGCATCCTAGGAATGAATGCCCATTAAACTGTTTTGGGATTTGCCTAGTCTGTGAAGAAAACCACGCCACAAACAAGTGCCCTTCCTAACCTAGACTCAAAGTTGTATATCAAGGCACTGAAGGGGTCACTGAGCAGCTTTGCTACATTAACCAAATGATACCTCCTAGGCCTAGGCCATACCAGCAAGGCATGCAAGGATCATCCCATGCATATTACAGACCCAACCAAACCATAGCTACACCTTCTTGGGGACCCCCTGCTCATCCTTCCTGGTCTACACCCCCTCCTTGGTCCTATGCATCTCAATATCATTCCCAGCCACTCAACTAGTCATTTCAACCTTACAATCAGCCACAACATCAGTGGAATACCCCACCCTAGGGGTGGAGGCCCCAATTCAACAATGTTCCAGCTCTATTGCCTCCATCACCTACCCAACCGCAACTCCTGCACTCTACTCCACCTAGGCAACCCCGAGTGGCTGCCCAACCAAATCCAAACCCAAACAATAGGTAGGCCCAACAAACATATGGTGGAGAGACATCATACCCAACATATGTTGTTGAAATTCACGAGATCAACCTGAGATCTGGGAGAATTCTCCCAGATAACCAACCTCCCTCTCCACATAAGGAGGTTGAGGAAAGAAAAAAGAGGAAAGAAACCTTAAATAAAATCCACCCTTTCCTGAAAGATTAGCCCAACCACACCATCCTACCCCAGAAGAAACTGAACTTCTTAGAGAATTGGAAAACCTATATATAAAGATTCCCCTTCTCCAGGCAATCAAAGATGTGCCTATTTACAATAAATTGATTAAGGAGAAGTTCTTTAAGCATCCAGGAAGAAGAAAAAGGGATGCCCCTGCCATTAATGTCATTGGGCAGTTATCTGACTTAATGTTGGGGTAGGCAATATGTCCAAAATACTTAGACCCTGGAAGCCCTGTAGTTGACGTTCACATCAATGGCACCATTTTCCCACACACTGGTTGATATTGGGGTTGCCATTAATGTGATGACCAAGGACACCATGCTCAAGCTTAACCTCCAAGGGTCATTAAGGAAGACCACAATAATATTGCAACTTGTGGACCGTTCCACAGTCACCCTTGAGGGAATTGTGGAGGATGTGATGGTCTCCATTGATTCCTGGGAGTACCCAGCAGATTTCCTAGTTCTCCAGCCTAAGGCTAAGCTAACTGGTTACCCTCTCATCCTTGGGAGGCCATGGTTGGCCACATCTGATGCCTACATTAGTTTCAGAGTTGGTAATATGACCATTAAGAAAGGGCATATGTCTAAACAATTAGTCTTATACCCTCCTACTCAACTCTCCCTAGAACATGACTTACCTTTATGGTTGGAGGAGGAAGAAGAAGATGAGCTTTATTCTGCTGAACTGTATACTTTTGAAGCCATCATAGGAAGAGGACAATAAGATGAGGATGATGTAATTTAACACCTGCTCCAAATTCCAACTCCTAGTCCATTATCACTAGAAGAAGAAGTAAAGGAAACACTAAACAGTCGTCCAATTGACTTACACTTGGCCGATTCTAGCCCAATCTGAGTCAAAACCATAGAATTTGGCCTAGAAATAACCTTGAAGACAACCATATATACATCAAGGAAGGTTGCAAGCCAGTCAGAAAACCACAAAGGAGGATGAATCCAGCCCTCAAAGACATATTCAAGGAAGAACTACAGAAACTATTAGATGCAGGGTTCATTTACCCTATCTCTGATAGTGAGTGGGTCTCTCCTTTAGTGTTAGTTCCCAAGAAACATGGGAAGTGGAGGATTTGTGTTGATTATAGGGAGTTGAGCAAAGCCACCACAAAGGATCATTTTCCCTTACCCTTCATTGACCAAGTATTAGATGGCCTGGTAGGGAAGAAGTTCTTTTCTTTCCTAGATGGATTCAGTGGGTACAACGAGATCCAAATCTGTCTAGAAGACTAGGATAAGACCACTTTCACCGGTCCTTGGGGTAATTTTTCCTATAGGGTCATTCCTTTTGGCCTTTGTAATGCTCCTTCCACTTTCCAGAGAGCAACCCTAAGTATCTTTGTTGAATTAGTTCGTGATGCTGTGGAAATCTACATGGATGATTTTACACCTTATGGTTGTGATTTCCAGGAGACCCTAACTAACCTGGGAAAATTATTACGCAATTCATTGAGATGAACCTATCTCTTAGTCCAAAAAAATGTGAATTCTTAATGACTCAAGGGACTGTGCTAGGTCACTCAATATCCCAGCAAGGACTGTAGGTGGACCTAAACAAAAGTAGCAATCATTCAAAGGGTCTCACCTCCACAAAAGCAGAGAGATGTTAGAATTTTCTTTGGGCTAGTTGGATATTATAGAAGATTCATAAAATACTTCAACAAGTTAACCTCTACTTTGTTTGGATTATTGGCCAAATATTCTGAATTTATATGGTCAAAGAGCTGTCAAGAGGCCCTAGACATTCTAAAGGGTAAGGTAACCACTGCACCAATCCTTAGAGGCCTAAACCAGGCCCTCCCTTTTCACATTCATGTTGATGCCTCACATAAAGCCATAGGAGCAGCCTTAGGATAGGTAGAATAGAAATTACCTTGTGCCATCTACTTTACCTGTAAAAACCTGTCAAAGGTTGAACTAAACTATATTGTGACAAAAAAAGAACCCCTGGCTGTTGTGCATTCATTGCACAAGTTTAGGCATTACATTACAGGCTATCAGACATTTATGCATACTGATCATGCTGCCATTAAATATTTGATGAACAAATCAGATGTCAACACTAGAATCATAAGATGGTTACTTTTATTACAACAGTTTGATATAACTATCGTTGATAAGCCTAGTAAGGGAAATGTTGTTGCTGAGTTTCTGTCTAGAATGAATCTACCTACAGGTGAAGAAGGAATGGTGGATGATCAGTTCCCAGATGAGAATTTGTTTGCTATTTTAGTTCTCTCCCCATGGTTTGCTGATATAGCAAACTATCTAGTGTCAGCACAATTCTCACCAAACCTTCCTTCCAGAGAAAAAAGCAAGATAATCAGGAAAAGTGCCCCCTTCACCTAGATTGGGGAAATCTGTTCAAACTTGGCCCAGATCAAATCTTGAGAAGATGTGTAAGGAAAGAGGAAGTCTTTGACATCCTTCTGACCTGTCATGATGGGCCTTGTAGAGGTCACTTTGTAGCAAAAAGGACGACATTCAAGGTGCTGCAAGAAGGCTATTATTGGCCTACTCTTCATCAGGATGTGAAGAAGTATGTTAGTCAATGTGATCGGTGCCAGAGGATGGGAAAGCCAACTCTAAGAGATGAAATTCCCCTACAACCTCAAGTGACTTTCGAGCCATTTGACAAGTGGGGCATAGACTTCATTGGGCCTATCAACCCTCCTTCAAAGCAAAAACAACACATCATTGTGTGCATTGATTATCTGACTAAGTGGATAGAAACCAAAGAAATCAAGGCAACAATAGAAGAAAAGGTGGCTAAGTTCCTAAGGGAAAATATATTCTACAAATTTGGGTACCCTAGAGAACTAGTCACAGACCAAGGTAGCCAGTTCACCTCCAACATGATTAAAAAACTACTCAAGCATCACAAGATAAAGCATAGGACCTCCACTCCTTATCATCCACAAGCTAATGGGCAAGTGGAGGTGACCAACAAAGCACTGGAGAACATATTGACCAAGCTAGTGAACAACAACAGAAATGAGTGGGCTGAGAGACTAGTTGAGGCCACTTGGGCCTATAATACAACATGGAAGACCACCACTGGATTTACACCCTATGAGCTGGTCTATGGAAAAAATTATTTGATGTCCATTCAATTTGAATATAACACATTGAGGATGGAAATCCAACTAGATTTAGATCTCAGTCATGCACAAAAAGAAAGGTTGTTCCATTTGAATGGCCTAGATGAATTCAAAATGCAGGTCGTCCTCCATACAGAGATAATTCAGCTTCAGAGAAAGATATGGCATGACAGACATATTAAGGAGAAGTTATTTCAAGAAGGAGACTCAGCATTATTATATGATTCAAGGTACAAATACTTCAAGGGAAATCTAACAAGATGGCTCGGACCATATGAGGTCAAAAGATGCCATGACAATGGTTCAATGTAGATCAGAACTATAGATGGAGAAGCCATTCCATTACTAGTTAATGGACACAGACTGAAAATGTACAAGAGGCCTTCATCTAAATAAGAGTTCACTCACAACATCAATAACATAGTGATGATAGTGGAGCAAGGTTCAGCTCCTCCCTTATTAGGTCACTGAAGGAAAAAGAAACAAAAAAACTGAGTAAGGATTCAGGTGAAAACCTCCATGAGGTGCTTGAGTTTCATCTTTGGGTTGAAAACCTCCATGAGGCAGCCCAAGGATGAGAAAAATGGAAATAAAAAGAACATCCATTGGTGAAAACCTTCCTTGAGGTGCCAAGGGCAGATACCTAGGGTGAAAACCTCTCTGAGGCAGCCTAGGTGCTTTTGAAAAAATATAATATTAAAAGAAGAAATAAAAAAAGTAATTGTTTTACAGGTGAATGAATAAGGGAGCAAAGAGAAGATCAAAAGGGAACCCTGCCTCACATATGTTCATCTCCTCCACTCCTTACCATGCATCCCTCCATAAATTCCATCGTTTTTCACTTCACTGCTCCAATTCAGGTGAAAATTGTATTTTCTACAGGGACCCATCACCTCATCCATTATCATCATCCCTGCCTTCACACACACTCCTACTCCCTCTGCCCATTCATTGGAGCATCCTCATAGACACCATCAACAAATAGCAGGGGAGGAACAAAGATGACTACACAGTAGCAGCAGCATCAGATCTGTAGTCACAGACACCATCAGCAGACAACAAAGGAGGAATAAGAATGACCATCAGCAGCACCTCTGATCTTTGACACTTGCAGCGTGGCATTAAGGCCACAGGTAAGTATCCTACTCATTCACTCATCTACATCATTGGATCAAAGGTTGTAAAGGTTAAGAGGTAGTTGGTTTATAAGTAAAAAAGTGGCCAGTTTCCTCTAAAAAAGGCTATGCCCTCCAAAACCTCAGGATGCCTATAACATGGATAGTCTTCAATGAATTATTAGCAGAGGATGATATCAAAACCTTCATCTATGGTGTTATTCCTTCTGTCATTAAGGAGGAGGCAAAACAAGAAAAAGAAGATACAGAGCTAGATGGGGATGAGATGGACCAGGAAGAAACTAATATAGAGGGACATGATGAAGAAGAACATAAGGAGGATGATGCTGAAATAGAGGAGGAACGAAGCAAGAAACCAATGGAGATGAGAAAGAATATAAAAAATAAGAAATGAAGAAAAACAGAGAGGCAGAAAGCATTGAAACAAATGGGGAAGAATAGAAAAACCAGCTAGCATGTATGGCCAGTCTCTCCTCGAAGGCCACCCAGTATAGTATTCTAGCTAAACCTTATGCTCCTTACCTCAGAGACCAATGGTTGCAATTTCGGATTAAAACACTAATTATGAGGATATGTTTAGGCTGCTAAAGAAATGATAATATACATGCCTACTAAAGGAGATGGAAAACACTGCCACATAGCTTGAAGATCAAAGAATATCAGTGGGAAGAAGGAGAAAGGAAAGCAGGCTTCTATAAACAAGAATAAAAGACCACAACAGAAACATGAGATGTCATAGAGCCTACCAGAGCCACTGAGTTGCTCAGAGAATGAGCAACACTTGCAGTAGGGGGGTGATGATGATTCTCATCATTGAGTAATTATATGGGCCTTAATTGTCCTTAATTCACCTCCTAGCTTAGTCAAACCAACTATTCTTACAACTTATCACATATTTTTTATTATATTTTGCTTATGGGTTGAGTTAGAGTTGGATATTTGTCTTTTTGGTCTAATGTGCATGTAATGCAGGGATAAAGGATAAAATCAAGGGAAATTCAGGGATAAAAGGAATAAAGGATAAAAGGTAAAAGCAAGAAACTATGGTAAAAGACCTTGGTAAAAAATTAGATGGGAAAAGGGAGAGGAATTACGGGAGGTAAATCTTCTTCATTTACTGCCCATCCATTCGAATATCCCTCCATCAGCTAAAAGTACAAACAGCCAAATCAGGAGTACTAAAAGACAACCAAGCAAGTGGAAGTACAAGAAGCCTCCCTACTAGTAGGCAGTTGAGCTAGTGAAAGTGAAAGGACAAGTTACCATTAAGTTGGGAGTTATACCTCCCTAATTTTGAGGGAAGTCATTGAGACTTCAAATGTATAAATATAGAGGCTTAGGACCTTGGTTTTTTTAGTTAGTTAGCCAGTAGTCAGTCATCTAGTCAGGATTCGAACTTTTACTATGGAACTCTGCTTTGTAACAATTTGATGTAATACGATTCTTTCATAATGAAGATGAGTTTGATTTGAGCCAGCACTGAGTTAACTCAGAGAGTTGAAGCTCTTGGGTTAGGGCTCTTGGGTTAGGGCTCGACCCTAGCAGCCAAATCTCCTCTTTATTGTATTTTTAAGTAGCATAGCTTCCTACTTTTTGTTCATTTGCTTAATCAGATGCATTCTCATTACAGCAGTAGTATAGATTCATGTTCTTTGTTCATTTACTTAAGCAGTTCATTTCCATTGCAGCAGTAGCATAGATGCATGGTTTGGTTGTTCATTTGGTTAAATATATGCATTTTCATTACAGTGGTTCAGCACAGATTTATGGCTTTCATGTTCATGTGCTTAAGTAGCTTCCTCTCTTCTGTTCATTTGCTCGAATAGTTGCAGTCTCATTATAGTAGTGTAGAACAGATTAGTTGTGATTTATTTTGCTTCATTCATGCTTTCAATTAGCCTGGTAGCAAAGAAAATATCTGCAAGGTTACTCACAGGTGTCTCAGCCTCATCTTCTCCCTATGGGACCATGATGTGAGGAAGAAACCCTACATCAACCCCATAAACACAGGGTTTTGGTTTTCACAAAGGGTTGTCGTTTAAACACAGTCACTAAGTTCATTGCCACTCTTCCCCTTTAATAGTCATCAACTGATTCACTCTCTTTCTGTCATCCAAACCTCACTCACATTCCCATTCCATTCCCCTTCAACATGAAATGCCTGAGCAAAAGCTATTAAATTCATGATTAAATGGTTTTTGCCGGTAAATCGCTTTACACAACAAAACTGACCAATCGCTGCTCAAATTCCTTTTTGTGTCTAACTTTTTGCCCTTTAAATCCCTTTCGTCAATCTGCCTCAGCTGATCCGACAGCTATCACACACCTGCTCATCAACCTGCTCAGTCCATTCCCCATCATAGATCTACCATGCCAGATATGACGACCTTCGTGTGATATCGTGTGGATCTCCTTTCTGACTATTATCTCGCCGAGAGCACGTGATATGAGCAATTTCCTCGTGTTACGTGTTGGCCGGGGAGGCTAATTGCATGAAATTCTACAAAACTACTTACGACTTTAAGGACGTGTGATATTCCGCTTACCACCCTCTAAACCCACTCTCCCATTTTTGCACGTTTTCTTTTGCCCGCTTCCATCTCCGTCATCGATCTGTCTACTGATCTGATGGCTATCACTTCACCCGACACCATTTCCACATGTTCCTTTTACCCGCGATCTCCATCATCCATCTTCCATTTGATTCCATGATATAATCCCAGCCGGCTATCCCATTAGTTGACCATGTTCATCCATCTGCCTACGTACCCTCCTACGATCTGATATCAGTCATTCATTCGCTTTCCACCCACTTGATCCAACAGTTCTTATGCATTGTTGCTCATTACGTCCCCTTTCCACCATTTTGATCTCCGACCGTTCTTCCACTTAGACACAGATCTAGCCTAGTTTCCATTGCTTAACCCTTAGTCTAATTTTTGATGTTTTTACTTCTGCCACTTAGGAAATTAGCATTACATGATTTCTTTCTTCATTTCTGCAGTAGAATAGCTCTCCCCTAGACTAGGTTTGCTCTCCTTCCATCAAAATCAAGATTCTTGTGACACTATAGAAGTTTGGCTTGGAACCCTCGGGGTCTCTTGCCAGATGAGCAGTGACAACAGAAAATACCTTCACTTCTACTTGTGTATACTGCACAGTCACCTCCAAGTTTGTATGAACCCCGGGTTGATAAGTAAAGCTGGTAGCCCTAGGAGTTGCAGCATTCTTGCTGCAATACCTAGGCTCATCACATTCACAAGTCCAAAGGGCATTTTTTCATACATAAAGGTTCCCCAAGGTATGGTAAAATTTGTCTTCTCTTGTTCATCATGATGTACCAAAATCTGATTGTAGTCTGAGAAAGCATCTAGCATTGACATTCTTTGTGATCCTACAATGTTCTGCAATATATGATCCATTTTGGGAAGTGGATAATTATCTTTTAATGAGGCCTTATTCAAGTTCCTAAAATCAATGCATATCCTAATTTCCCCATTATCATTTATGACGGGCACTAGGTTAGCTAGCCACTTGGAAAACCTTAATGGCAATATGATCTTCGCTTCAAACAACTGTTTGATCTCCTTTTCAATAAATGGCAAAAGCAATGGATTTATCCTTCTCAGTTTTTGCTTGAAAGGTTTTTCATTTTATTTTATTGGTATTGTATGTTGAATGGCATTTGGATCATAGCTTTTGAAATCAGCATAACTCCATGTAAAAATATCTATGCATTTCTTCATCAAATCTAAATATTTTTGTTTTTCCTCATGAGAAAGAAATTTGGATAACTTGACATTCTTTGGATTTTCTGCAGTACCAAGATTATAAGTTTCAAACTCCTCAAATTTTATCTTAGGGTTTTTGGCTACATCATTATGGTCAAATAACTTCTCAAGAGGAATCAGTCCATTTGGAATACAATTTTTTTTGAGCTAGACAACTTCAGTATTGCCTTTTGTTTCAACAAAGAAGTTTGATGGTCAACTTGAATAGATTCAAATTCTTCATTCAATTCTAGGAAATTTCTGACTTGTTGATCATTATAAAACACTTGCCATTTTATTATGTTATCAGGTATAGCAAGTCTATGTCTAATTTAAACTTCATATTTATTATTTGAATGAATTGGAATTGTGCATAGACTTTCTGAAATAGCCAAAAAATCTACAACGCTATTATGTTCTTTAGGCTTGATGTTGAAATTATATTCTTCAAAATTTTCCAGTAATTCAAGAATCAAATTTTTGTATGCTCTCATTCTAACATCCTTCGTTTGACATGTGTGGTTAACTTGTTTGATGACCAATTCAGAATCACCAAAAACATAGATTTTCTTAGCACCTAAAATCTTCAAGACTTCGAAGCCAAAAACTATTGCTTCATACTCTACCATATTATTTGTGCAATCAAAATTGAGTTTATAAGAGAAAAACATACTTTCATCTCCCAGGCTAATTATCCATATGCCTGCACCAGCTCCATCTCTTCTTATAGCACCATCAAAGTTCATGTGCCACCAACCTTCCCTATCAATTTCTTCAACTTGTTTCCCCTTTTCTGCATGTTAATTTTCTGTGTTGTTGGTGATTTCATTGAAGGATATAGATGAGTACAATTTAGTGTCCACTACATGTACTAGAAATTTTTGAAATTTGTCTTTGCTACTAACCATATATGCCATCCTAGACTCTCTGTATAATCTCCTTTATTTGCCAAAAACCAGAATAGTAGCATAGGACATATCCATTTGAATGGTTCCTTTGACTTTGGTAGCCCATTATCTAGATAGCGACATGCCAAAATTTGGTGGAATATCAGCCACAATAATATCCATCAGTATAGTCTTAGCAGGAATTTGACTTAAAGAAATAGCCACATCTTTGATTAGACCTATACATTGCACCCTTTTTTAATCAAATGAAAATAATTCTTTGTATGGCCCGGTTATGTCTAAACCAAATCTTTCCATGATGACCTTAGGCATTAGATTATGTGATTCCCCTGAATATAACATAGAATTATGTATTGTCATGCCATGGATGTTTAAACTCACATAGAAAGGTGGTACTTCTTCATTTTTCTCATCTTCTTCTCTTGGCCCTAGGAACATAGTAGGATGATCTTCTTGCAAATTTAAAATATCAGATGATCCAGCTTTAGTGTTAAGAATTTTAACAATTTTCTTTCTATATTATGTAACCCTTATTATTTCTCCAAAGGGGACAATAATATTTATCTTTGAGATTTCATTCTCTAAGTTAAAAATTGGTTGTTTCTTCTCAACTTCCTTTGCAGGGGTTTCTTTCTTTTGTTCTACAACCTTTGGAGCATCTTTCTTAGGCTGATTTTTATTTGCAACTATAGGAAATTTTTTGTTTCTCAAATTATACAATTTTTGCATCTCTAGAATAACATGTTGATAGCCTTCTAGGTATTTTGTCTGTGGTTCAGTTTCATCACCACCCAGGTAATTATAAGACTCATCGTGTTCTTCTTTTGTTAAAAACGTTCATTTTTCATCTTCATCCAAACAATGAATGGTATCTTCTCAGATTTATGGTTGCATTTCCTCTTCATCTACTAGGTTTTGATGGAAAGAAGGCCTAACTTGTTGGTCAAGATTATTTCTCTGTTCTCTTTGCATCTGTTGGATTTGAACCCTTATGAAGTTTGGATTTTTAACTTGTGTCTCGGGTTGTGGAATAGGAGGATTATTTCCAAGGGCTAGTGTATCCATGAGCCTTTCCATTGTTTTCATCATGGTATCAAGTTTAACATCAAAAGATGTAGAAGGTTGTTCTTCCTCTTTTACCTTTCCTTTATCAACTTTAGATCCCTTTGCTGCAGCCATATTAACTTCCACTTTCATAGCATAATTATGCATGTCAGCTAACGTAATAGACTCTCTCTATCTTAATAGGATGGAAAAATCATAATCAAAGGCCTCAACATAGTGTAATTGAGCAGCTCTTGGAGGAGGTTTTATGTGATCAGAAGGAATGGAATTATAGACCTTATTGAATATTTTTGAAAATTCTTGTACTGATTCATGACTTGCCTTCTTCTAATTGTTATATTCAGTCAGAGCTTGTACATTATTAACTTTACTTCCCCATTTCCTTAATAAAGTGTCTTCTAATTCCTTCCAATCATGTAAATTTCCAGGGGCTAAAGCTTTGAACCATTTTTTCACCTCACTGATGAAACTTTGTACAAACAACCTCATTTTAGCATCTTCATAGTCTACCTATTCTAGGTCTATAAAGTCATTGAACTAGTCAACATGTTGTTCAACACTTATCCCCTCCTCACTTCCAAAAGTTTTTATTCTAGTGGAGTACCCTTGAGGTAAGTCATGAATTATGGTTGGTAAAACAAGGGGAGCATATCTAGCAGGGCATGCCATAGCATAAGTATTAGCAGGAATTCCAATAGGAGGGGTAAAAATGAAACTAGTAAGGGTAGTGATGAAAGAAGATGTGCTTGAAGGGACTTGAGTGGAAGAAACTTTTGTTTTCGAAGTATAGGTACTTCTTTCAGGTATAGGGATACCAATTTCTTGTCTTGACAAAAGTTCAAAAGGATCAAATTCTTTTAGTTTTTCTAAAGACTCTTTTTCAAGTGACAATTCTGATGCAACAATCTCCCAAAAACTATCTTTAACTTCTTTAGGAGTCTCAAAAGTAGAATCTAACCCTTATTTTTGTAAATCATTCTATTATTTAGATTTGAGCAATATAGGCTTATACTGTTCTCAAATTTAATACCTTCAATATCTTGAATATCTCCAAAGGGAAATGATATAGATCTTAAGAGAAATGAATTACCTGATTTTGATGAGCTAGTATCTTTTCTGAGAATTTTTTCTGCATCATCAACTATTTCTGGTGGATTAGGGTCTAGATTTCTCCTCGTATGAATCTTCTTGGAAGCTACCTTTAAGTTGAGAGTATCAATGAAGTCACCAAGGTGGAAATATAGCCTCAAACAATCTAATCTCCTGCGATCTTCAAGAGCTCAACTTTTGAAATGAAACATCCAGGATGATATAACTTTCGAACTCCTGGCAGACGCACCAAAATGTTATCACCAGGCTAGAGCAGGTTGGGTTGTCTCAACCTTTAACCTAGTGTAACTATTTCAAACCACTTGAACTAGAAGTTAGTCCTTCCAATCCGAGAGGGCTCTCTCAAATGTTTATCAAATCTTCTTGAAACAATTGAAACCGTCATATGACCTCTAATCTCTTTTTGAGATTTTGTAGGTGAAGAAAAATATGATGACTACTACCATTGGGCATGGAGTCAAATTATATAATGGAAAACAAAAAAATTTAATGGAAGCTGAGGTATCTATAGCTTTTAAATTAACACTAATGAACATCTACAGTCATACATAGTAAATGAAGGAAATTGGAGCAGTTTGAAAATATTTCCAACTAATCAAGATACTATGTAAAACTTGAAACAACATGATAAAAACCGATAAAAGCCATGACATGAATCTCAGGTACATAAACAAAGTAGCTACAAATTTTCTATTAAAGGATCAAAATATTACAAAAGGTCAGTTCTTCACATTCTTCATCAACCCCTCTCAAAGTCGAAAACCTACTTATTTATAGAGAAAAGATATCTTTACATATCTTTCCACCTCGACCAAATTCGATCCACTATTCTAGAGACCTATTCCTACTTTTCTTCTAACTAACAGGGTCCTTGTAGGGAATTTCTGTTTTACAATAGTTGGAACTCAACTAGGACTCTACTAGCCTTAAAACCATAACCACTTTTTGTTGATGTAGATAACCGAAGCCAACTACATGCTAGATTTGTTGGAGTGTCATTAAATCTTCAAACTCTTGATAGACATCAATTTAATTTCCCTTTTTGTTGATTGTGTTGATGAGCTGGCTAATTTGTATATGTGGCTATTTGCTGACTTGGCTGGCTGAAAAATAGGAATTTATCACATGGACACCTTTATCAACTGAAATCCACCTTGAGCTTGGACATATGATATCAAAAAATCTTCAAAAAGGCAGAAAAACATAGTTTTTTCATGATTTCATAGGAAAACAACATTTTCAGCAGCTTCGTAGCAACTTTGGTAGCAACTTTGAAAAACACTCTTATGCTACCTTTTTCCTCCATTTGTTGGTTTTGAGGTCTTTGTTGATGTTTATGAGCTAAACATAGGCCTTTAGAATGACCTTTGTTGAAATTTAGACCATCCTTAACCCCCATGGAATGCTACAACAGTTTCGTAGCAAAAACTCAGCTTCACTATGGGTAGTTGCTACGAAAGTTCCAAAATTTTGATTTTTTCAAGTTTCCATTATTTTAATGCCTCCTTATGACTTCTAATATCATGCTGACTATACATATGGTTGAGTTAGCTCAAATAGGTATTGTAAAGGAAAAAATTGAAGAGTTTTATGTATCATGGAGTAACACTTACTTCGGCAACAATCTTGAGTTTTCTCTTCTTGAGTTTAGCTTGGATCACTTCAATTTGAGTTTCTAGTGTTGTAACTTGTCCTTGTAGGCTTTTCCTATCTTCCTATAACCAACTATATCTTTTTTACATATGTTTCAACATCATGTGTAAAGGCAGAGTCCTTTTTATTATCTTCTTAGTCTTGTCTACAATTTCATCATAAAAATCTATTTGCTTCAATACTTCATTTTGGTATTCATCAAACTCTAGCTTGGTCTTGATCACTTCTTGTCTGGCCTCCCTTAACTGTTCTTGTAGGACTTTTATTTCACTTTTTTCGTGAACAACCTCCTTGTCTTTCTTTTGCTTTAATGGTTTCTTTGATAACTTTGTTTTGCTCAATGGTGCTTCAGGTATCTTCTCAACTTGTTGCATTGATCTTGTGATAGGTTTCCTTGGCCTGAAAATGAAACCCTATTCTTCTTGAGTAAAATCTAATTCTTTTCTCTCTTACTTTTCTTCTTAGTTTCAGTTGGGGTCACTTCTACAGGCTGCTCAACTGGGCTTTCTTCAATGTCTATAGCTTCTAGGATGTTAGTGAATCTACCCTTCTTTTCACTTTGTTCTTGTTCTTTCTTCTATTTTTTTCATTCTCCTCTTAGTACTTATAGAAGCTTCAATTATAGATTGTTTCTCTGTCACTAACTATTATCTTGATCTAGGTTGTTGCCATGTTCTAGGGGTTGCAGATTTGGATTTTGAAGTTTTTATTGAGGGGGTGGAAACATCTAATTCATATCCACTTAGAAACAAAAAGGTAAGCCAATCCCTGTTTAATCTATTTAACTTTTTGACTATTAACAATTTGATAAGACCATGATGAAAAACAGAGGTACTACTTACATCTGATTTAGCTTGAACCTTGTCAACCATCTTTCCTAAGCTTCTAAAGAGATAGAAAGGGATATCTAAGGACTATTTACCTATGAAGTGAAGCAGCAACCTAAAGTGGTATTGGTAGACAATATGGAACCTTCCCTCACATGTAAAATACTTATGAATAAGCATCAACAACTTGGAATTATGTTTTTTAATACAAGTTATGGGGATGCCCACTTTCATATCAATCCCTTAATGTTCTTCCTTCAAGAATTCATCATAGTTCTGCATTTGGAACTTTTTAACTTTAAAGCAGGTTTCCCCTAACCTTGGAATTTCAATAGCATGAGCAATGGTGCCTGGACAGATATTTAAACTTAGGATTCCCACCTTCATGCCAACCCTTGTGAAATTGAGAGCAAAGTCCTTGGTGATTTTCACATGAAAACCATACAATTTTTGACAAAATCCAAGACACCCCACACTTGAAAATGACTGTATAAAAGTTGGGTCTTCTTCGAGCAGTTTCATGCCTATGGGATCATAATGCACTATAGCCCCTCTTTTGTAGTGTTTTCTGGTGGCCATGCTTGCTAACACGTTGAGAGCTGCGTATAAGCTGCTTCCTTTTCACCTGCATACCAAATTTAGAACAACTAGACCACGACCAAATCTATTTTGACAGTGTAAACCCTGATCTATGACAACGCTTGTGAACTTTTTTATATGAACAGATGGTATAAATGGAAAGAGAGAGGTAAAAGTGAATAAAAAGGAGTGTAGGGCACAAGAATCAAGAGGCATAACGACTCAATACATTTGACATCACTAACAACCATTTACAAATAAACTATTATACAGCAACAAACTTTTGTAGCGATACAAGTGTCGGAGAGGATGGTTTTTCTATGGAAGTGTTAGGGATGTTCGTAGTAATTTTGGGTTTGCGTAACTATGTTTGTTGCGAAAGTTTGTAAAAGTGCTAGACCAACCTAATATGAAATGATGACCTCAAAATGGATGGAATGGTGACCTTTTCTTGTTATGATGACCCTATTAAACATTGAATGGACCCTATAATAAGTGTCACATGAGTCTAGACATAAAAACCCTATCTATAATTACCAATCAAACTAAAAACATTATTTAGGGTTATCATAGATAACACCTCTAACAACAACTTGGATCATGAATGCAAGCTAAGGTGGAAGTTTGGGCATATGGTTTTTGTGATTAAACACAACAAGGCCTGAATCCAAAGTATCTACTCCTCTTATCACTTCTAATAACAATTTCCTCTGGGCAGGGCAATTCTACAAAATTTCGAGAGCTGACATAGTTGAAGGAGCCTTAGCGAGATCTTCAACTATGTTAGAATTCTAATCATCTCTCGTTGAGGGTTAAAATATGATTTACGAACAATTCCCTTGGGATGAGGTTTATTGTCAGTTTAGCAGTTGGTTTATCAATTTGCAAAGGACCAAAGTTAAGTGGAGTTGAACTAGAAGGTTGACCGGTAGCCTTTCCATTTGAAGGATTTGGGCTACCATAGCCTTTATTTCGTGTAGCCACCAAGACATATTTCTTATTTTAGGTAGCTACTAACATCAATAATTGGGAATAGGAGGATGATTTTTGACAAACCATAATCGTCTCTTGGTATCTGAAAGGGTTCATCAACACCACAGGTGCAGTAGATGAAACTTTCAAGAATCGATTGATTTATGCTCAATGTAGACAATCCTTAGTGCAATGCTCTTCATTGCGGATGAGACAAGGATAACATGGCTTACGTTTCTCCTTATGAGACTGATTTTTCTACTTATCCTGTGGAGGGTTTTCTTTTTTATTATTACATTTACCCCTCTTTTTACTTCCCAGTTGCTAAGATTTTCCTTTGGTGGATTAAACAACATTAATCTCATAAGTATTCATAGGAGTAATAGGAGAGGGACTTTGATTGATCACAATAGGAGTATATTTTGGGTTGGATTGACTAGAGGACTTATTCGTTGAGTGTGGACCAACGAAACCAGTCACTCCATCAGTAGCATGTGATTCATTCAAGGGAGGAGGTGGAATAGTATGAGATGGTCGCGGAGAATTGGGTATTTTTTCATAGAGCATGCCATATTGAGTGTAAATAAAATCCAAATATTGGGTACGAGAAATGATTTATTCTTCGGCATGAACTCTACCTTTGGTGACAGACTCAGTTATAGAAGGCAGTAAAGACTTAATGAACCATTATACCAATAACTCATCCAGAATGTAAGTTTTGACCAAATGTTGACGATGCCTCCACTCATGTATCTGATCTGATATGTGAGTAGATTCAGATTGTCCAAGGAGGTCAAAAGTTTGGTATTGGTTTCGTAACATATTTGTAACTCAAAATGAGCTAGAAATGTTGTTTCCAATGCATTGAAGTTGTTGAATGAAGCTCTAGGAAATTCTACATACCATTTGGTTATCGCACTAATAATAGTTCTTTGGAAAATACGCAAGTGAATAGAATCATCATTTAAAGAGTTGGAGGAACACCATAACTGATAAGTCATAATATGGTTTGACGTGGAAAGAATATAACACAAGCCAACATTCTCCCACTTGTTGCTTTCTTTCCACAGGGGTCCACAAGAGAGCTTAGTCATTGATCCATCCATGCAACGCCCATTTTTTTTACACCAAAAGAACTTCTCAGTGCTCATAGACTTTGTCAATGCATCTGCAGTATTCTTTGAAGTTTCCACCTTTACTAGCAACACCTTTTTGTCCTCAACTATATCCCTCACAAAGTGATATTTAACATCAATGTGCTTTGTCTTTGAATGATAAGCAAGGTTCTTTGCCAAGAAAATTGCACTTTTTCTATCACAATCTATCCTTATAACTCGTTGTACTAACCCCATACTTGAACACAAGCTTTGTAACCAAACTGCTTCCTTGCTTGCATGAGTGGTTGTCATGTATTCTGCCTCTATATTTGAAAGTGCCACTACAAATTGTCTCTTACTCATCCAACTGACTACACCTCCAAATAGGTTAAACACATACCCACTTGTAGATCTTCTATGATCCAGATCTTCAGCCCAGTCTGCATCAAAAAAGTCACGGATACCCAAAACTCTGTCTAATCTTGGTCTCCCTTGGTAGCACAAACCATAATCAATAGTGCCACACAAATACCTAAAAACTTGCTTCACTATTGTCCAATGCTCCTTCCCTAGTTTTGACATAAACCTGCTCAATACTCCCACTACATGTGCAATGTCTGGTCTAGTAAAGACCATTTCATACATCATGCTACCGACTACACTTTCATATGTAACACAGGACATGTCCTCTTCCTCTTCTTATGTCTTAGGACAGTGATGAGCAGATAAATTTACACCTACAGGAATAAGAACCTTCAACGGTTACTATCCTACATGTTAAACCTCTGCAATATTGTCTCAACATACTTCCTCTAGTTTAACCAGAACTTCCTCTTTGCCTGATCTCGTTTAATTTCCATGCCCAAAATATAGTTTGTAGTACCAAGATCTTTCATGTCGAATTTGGAGGACAATCAGGTCTTCAAATCTTGGATAATTTCTTTGTCATTTCGAACCAGAAACATATCATCCACATACAAGACCAGATAAATAACACGGTCATCAATTAATTTAAAATACACACAATGATCTTCTTTTCTTCTGGTGAAGCCAAGTCCTCGTATAAATGTATCAAATTTCTGGTACCACATCCTTGGTGACTTTTTTAACCCATACAAACACTTTTTTAACTTTCATACCAGTTCTTTATTACCCTTCACCGCAAAGCCTTCAGGTTTCTTCATGTAGATCTCTTTTTCTAGATCCCCATGAAGAAATGTTGGCTTCACATCCATCTATTCTAACTCAAAATCAAAAGCAGCAGCAATAGATAAAAGTATTCTAATAGAGGCTACTTTGGCAATAGGAGAAAAAATATCACCAAAATCAATTCCTAGCACCTGAGAATTCCCTTTTGCTACCAACCAAGCTTTGTATTTCTCCACCTTGCCTTTTGCATTCATCTTCTTCTTAAACACCCATTTGCTGACAATGGGTTTCCTTCCAGTCGGCAACTCCACCCGATCCCAAGCCTCATTTTTGTGAAAAATATGTCATTTCGTCAACCATGGCCTCTTTTTAGAGTTTGC
The DNA here is from genome assembly GCA_000404065.3 of Pinus taeda. Taxonomy (NCBI): domain Eukaryota; kingdom Viridiplantae; phylum Streptophyta; class Pinopsida; order Pinales; family Pinaceae; genus Pinus; species Pinus taeda. Next base: position 29,746 of record APFE030486991.1, on the reverse strand, counting down.
CATCCTCTAAATTTATTGCTTCTCTCATAGTTCTGGGATCATCATCAATAATAGATAAATAAAAATTTGAATAGAAAGCAGATGGATAATACCTTTCTAGTTGCCTTCTTTCTCAAACTGATCTTCTCACAGCTGGAGTTTGTGGCTCTTCATCTTCTGATTCCTCTTCTGATGTAGAGTCTGATTCTTCCTCCTTTAGCTCAAACTCGATTTTCTCAGGTTCATTTGGTAGGACTTCATTTTTAATAACATCTTTCACTGCTCTAAACACCACATCTCGGTCGTACACAACCTTCCTTATTTCTGGGTTCCAAATCTAACCTTTTAAACCATCCTTATACCCAATAAAGATGCACCTTTCATATTTACTATCCAACTTTGTTCTTTTCTCCTTTGGAACATGTACATATGCATCACATCCAAATACCCTCAGATGCAAAAGAGATGGTTTCTTACCAATCCATACCTCTTATGGATTCTTATCCTCCAATGTTGATGAAGATGATTTGCCAACCAGGTAACATGCAATCTCCACTGCCTCTGCCCATAATTCTTATCGTAACCCCGCACAACTGAGCATGCTTCTTTCCTTTTCCATCAATGTCATGTTCATTCTTTCTGCAACTCCATTTTTCTGAGGTGTGTATGGAGTAGTCTTATGTCATGCTATAGCACACTTTTTACAGAACTCTTCAAATTCCTTCTTACAAAATTCTCCACTAGTATATGTCCTCAGCACCTTTATCTTCTTCTTTCTTTGGTTTTCCACCAGAGCCTTAAATTCTTTGAACCTGTCAAAGACTTCAGATTTCTTCTTGAGGAAATATATCCATGTATTCCTTGAGAAGTAATCTATAAATGATACATAGTACACATATTTACCCAGTGATAGAACCGACATAGGTCCAAGCACATCACTGTGCACAAGATCTAATACTCATTTTGCCATCTTAGCACCAGAGGGGAAACTCACCCGATTCTTCTTCCCATATACACAATTTTCACAGAAATCAAAATCCAGAGAAAAATTAGACATACCTTCTATTATACCATTACCATGAAGTATTTGAAGGCTCTTCTCTTCAATATTTCCAAGCCTTTGATGTCATAGCATAGTCTTTTCTCTAGAGACCACTAGATTTTATGCTCCACTTTCAGGAAGCACAAAAATATTGCACCCATCAATAATAGTGCTACCTTGAAGCTTGTACAGAGTTCCAATCCGAACTCCCTGCATCAATACCAGTGCTCCCTGAACCATCTTGCAGGTATCTTTCTCGAACATTGTTTTTACACCTGCATCATCCATCTTGCTTACAGAAATCAGATTTTTGGCCAATGCAGGAATATGCAGAACACCTGAAAGTGTTATAATCCTTCCACCTTGCAACTTCAACTTGAATTTTCCGCGACCAATGATTCTAGCCTTCCTGTTATCCCCTAAGAAGAAATCACCACCATCATACTTATCATACTCGTAGAACCACTCTATATGGGGAATTAAGTGAAAGGATGCACCTGAGCTAATCAACCATGCCTCATGATCTACATGTGTACTTGAAGAAGAAACCAAGTACACATCCCCAGCTTCATTTGAGGTGGTTTTCACCTCTACAAAATGAGCATCATCAGATCCCTTTCCTTTCTCAGGAGCTTTAGATTTACAGTCCCTTTTAAAGTGTCCTTCCTTTTTGAATTTCTTGCACACATTTACAGGTTTTCCTGGAGATTTAGATCTCCATCTAGATTTAGATCTCCCACTCGAGGATTTATTTTTTATTATGTTCTGGGACCGTCCTCATATAGACAAAGCATCACCATTCTGGCTCTCCATATTTTTCTGTCTCATCTCCTCCGACAGCAAGGATGAGACTATTTCATTAAAATGCAAGGCAATTGCATTACTACCTATTGCAACAACCAAACTATCCCACGAATCTGGTAGAGAACACAATAAACTTATGCACTTATCTTCATCTGCAATTGGCTTACCAGAATATTAAAGGCGTTCAGATGATTTATCATCGAGTCTCCATTTTTCATCCTTAGCTTATTCAATTTTTTTCTGTAGGAAAGGTTTATTCACCAGAGGCTTAGATTGGTACAAAGTCCCTAACTTGTCCCACAAATCCTTCACCGAAACTTCCCCTGATAGATTCAACAATACTAAATATGAGACACACAATCGTATTGTTCTATTTGCCTTCCAATTGAACTTTTCTCAGTCTTCATATGACATTGTTGTTGGTTTAGTACCTGGATCTACCACAATCCACTAATCTTTATCCACTAGCAAATCCTCCATCGTGAGTTTCCACAACTCAAAACTCTGACCATTAAATATCTCGATCTCTATGTTTCCACTACTCGCCATCTTATTTCACCACAAGAATCAATCTCGCAGATCTCCCATTGAACAGAGTCTCCCACAGGCCCAAGAAAAACCCCTCAGCAACAAAGGCATCCCCTCAAAGCCAAAACATCTCTAATACCAAATGTAGGTTTTAACTCCGTACAGAAATTACCAGCATATGAGTTTTAAAAACAGAAAATAAGCAATGGTAAGAGCATAAAACATAAAACATATATACACAGAGATTTCCCCTGGATCCCAAAACCGAGACTACTAGATTCATTTTTCATTATATTCCTTTCAATGTTACAATACATATATATACATGCCGAAGAATCCATTAACCTGGTATTAAAACATAATTGTAGTTCCCTTAACCGGATCTACAAAATACCATGGACAAAAACCATCATGACCAAAAGCATGTGTGAAATCCATGCACAAAACCATACCCCCAAATAGGGGGTAGTCACCCCCACTGTTACCCCCCGGCAGTGCCCGACACAACGTTCAGGTAGTTGTGGAAAGAATATAAAATAACCCAACAAATTATTGGATAGGTGAAAATTTTGGCTCAGCGATTACCGTGAGAAAATTTGGTGTAGTTAGTGAAGGATTACGTTGTATTTACTAAACACAATAAAGCTGCTTGAAAAAATTCATGGGCATTCGATTTTGTTGTTGGGAGGTTGTTTTGGAAAACTCTAATTTGGGTGGCATGAGCCATGTAAAACAAGGGTGCAACTGGCCCTTTGTTTTCAAAGTATAATGTAACATGTTTATTGTTATGAAACCAGCTCAAGAAAAAGATAGAAAAGATAGATCAACGCCTTAAAATTCAGCCTCTTCGAGGGGGCAACCTCCCTTACATTACAAAACCTTGGATGATTCAAATGACAAAACCTCCTTTCTATATATAGGAGTCTAAGGAGTCACAATATAACCCAGCCGACCTAACAATAATAATATAAAGCCACAAAAATAACAATAGAGGGATTCTATGGCACACAGTAATAACAATATGGGGACAATAGGGGCACAACAATATTAATAAGGGGTACACTACAATAGTAATGGGGTAATCACTAGTATTATAGGGACCCAACATGCCCCTCTCCTTCAAAAAAGTGTTGTCCTCAACGCTTGAGTAGTTCTGGATGCTTCTGTATAAAATTCTCATCCTCCCATGTGGAATCTTCAGCAGATAAGTTCTTCCACTTGATAAGATACTCTGAAATTGATCGATTTCGTAGTTGTCAAGTTCTTGTTTCTCTGACTGCTTCTGGTTCCAATATAATTTTTCCTTCCTCGTCAAGTTCTAGCAATATTGTTTGAACTGGTAGCTTAACACCTATAACCTTCTTTAAACATGAAACATGGAAAACTGGGTGCAATCGAGAAGCTGCAGGAAGATCTAATTTGTATGCCATAGTACCAATCTTTTGCAACACCTTGTACGGACCATAATACTTTGGTGATAATTTATTATCCTTCTTAGCTTGATTCAGGGACATTTGCTTATATGGTTTTAGCCTTAAGAATACCCAATCACCTACATCAAAACTTCTTTCACTGCGATGTTGATCTGCCTGTTGTTTCATTATATTTTGTGCCAACACGAGGTTATCCTTTAAGAGTTGGAGGACTTGTTGTTGATGTTCGATGTGATGTTCCACTGCTTGAACTATTAGAAGTTTCTCTTAAATATGATGTGATGGATGGTGGCTGATACCCGTAAAGTGCCATAAATGGGGTCATTTTCGTTGTTGTATGGAAGGAAGTGTTATACCACCATTCAGCCAGAGGTAACCATTTGAACCATTGTGTCTGTTTATCAGATACAAAGCAATGAAGATATCCTTCCAAACATTTCTTTACTATCTCAATTTGCCCATCAGATTGAGGATGATAAGATGAGCTATGAGCTAAGTGAGTACCAAGACAAGAAAATAATTATGTCCAACAATTTCCAGTGAAAATGGGATCTCTGTCACTTACAATAATCTTTGGGTTTCCATGTAGCTTTTGAATTGTTTCCATAAATGCAATAGAAACTGTACTGGCTTTAAATGGATGTGATAATGCACAAAAGTGTGCATACTTGGTAAGTATGTCAACTACCACCATGATGACACTCTTTCCCTCAGACTTGGGTAAACCTGTGATAAAATCCATTGAAACCTCCTCCCAACATGGCTTGGAATGGATAAAGGTTGTAATAGACCTGGTGTCTTAATTGTTTCAACTTTATTTTGTTGGCAAACCAAACATTCCGCTACAAACTTTTGAATATCTGATTTAAGGCCATCCCAAAAAAAAACCTTCTTAACCCTGTGGTAAGTTTTTAAAAATCCCGAGTGCCCTCCTAAGGGAGAAGTGTGCAATTCCATAAGAATCTTTTATTTTAGCTGGGAATTCTTACAGAGGTATAAAGACATCTTTGTACCATAACGAATCATTCCAGCTAAATGTATCAGACGTACTGGAATCTTGTTGTAGCTTTCGAATAAGTGCCCACAGTTCTTCGTCATTCTTCCATTCCTCCCTTGCTTCATTTATCCAATCTGGTGGATAATAGAAATGGCACACAACAATGCTTCCACATCCTCATCCTTTCTTGAGAGTGCATCTGCCACCACATTTTGCTTCCCTTTTTGTAGATGATTTCAAAGTCATAACCAACATCTTTGTGACCCACTTTTTTTTGCTCTTCAGAGGATAATCTTTGTTCTAAAAAGTATTTAAGGCTATCATGATCCGTTTTTACCTTGAAGTGTCTTCCCATTAGGTAGGGTCGCCATTTCTTAAGTGCATGGAGTGTTACCAACATTTCCTTCTCATAAATAGCTTTGTGTAAAAACATTCCCTTGATTGGACAACTTTCAAAAGCAATGGGTTTTTCATCTTGCATTAAAACAACACCAATCCCATTTCCTAAAGCATCACATTCCACAATAAAGGTTTTTGTGAAGTCCGGTGTAGCTAAGACATGTGCTTGGCACATTGCCTCTTTAAGATGTTCGAAGGCCTTCGTTGCTTCTGGAGTCCATGAAAATGCATCTTTCTTCAATAGTGCTATTAGAGGTGCTGCTATTCTCCCATAATTCTTAACAAACTTGCGATAATACCCTGTCAACCCGAGAAATCCTTGCAGATGCTTCATGGATGTGGGGATTTTCCATTCCTTAATGGCTTTAATTTTGCTAGGGTCTACCTTAACTCCCTCATGAGATACAATATGACCCAGATATTCCACCTCTTGTACTCCAAAGAAACATTTGGATCTTTTTGCATATAATTGTTTTTCCTCCAATAGTTGTAGCCCCCTGTCAACATGTTCAACATGATCCTTCCAAGACTTGTTGTTGATTAGTATATCATCAAAAAATACTAACACAAATTTTCTAAGGAAGGGTTTGAAAATGGAATTCATCAAACCTTGAAATGTAGAAGGTGCATTGGTAAGGCCAAAAGGCATGACCAAAAATTCGTAATGATCCTCATGAGTTCTAACTGTTGTTTTCAAAATTTCTTCAGTCTTCATTCTGATTTGATGATATCCTGAATGAAGATCCAACTTGGTGAAGTAAATTGATCCATGCAACTCATCCAATAATTCATCAATGACAGGAATAGGAAACCTATCATTAATAGTGAGCTTGTTGACCTCCCTATAATACGGACACATGCACCATGATCCATCCTTCTTCTGCAACAATACTACTGGAGCAGAGAAAGAACTTTGACTAGGTTGAATTATACCAGCCTCAAGCATTTCTGCAACCATACGTTCAATTTCACTCTTTTGGGCATAGAGATATATGTACGGCCTGATGTTTGGAGGAACACTTCCTAGAATCAAATGAATAGCATGATCATGATCACGAATAGGTGGGAGACCTTTGGGAGCATCAAATACCTTGGAATGATTGTCCAAGACTTTTTGGAGATCTAGAGAAATAGATGACTTTGATGTGGAAACATCTAACAAACATAATTGTGCAATTACACCTCGTTGTTCCTTTTTTAGAAGCTTTGTCATACCGTTAGAGCTGATTATCCTTCCCGGTTTCCCTGCAATACCCATTAACTCAACTTCCTTTCCTTCCACAGAAAATATCATGAAAAGCTCTTGAAAATTAAAAGATATTGTACCCAAAGATTGTAGCCATTGGACTCCTAGTACAACATCAGCACCTCCCATTGGAATGGAGAGCATTGGGCTAGTCAATACATATTCTCCCATGGATAGCTTGATATTATGGCACTTTCCAGAGCAATTTATTGTTCCTCCATTTGCAACCATCACTTGACCTCTGGTGTTGGATATAAGAAGCAATTCAATTCTTTTGCTACCTTACAATGAATAAAATTGTGGGTACTTCCTGAATCAATCAACACTATTACCTTTTTCTTCTTGACTTGTCCTTCTATCTTGATGTTTTGAGGAGTGGTAATTCCTGCCAATGCATTACAAGATATGGTCGGATTCATTTTTTCTTATTCTAGGCTTTGTTCCTGGAGTATATCCTCTTCTTTTGACCTTTCTTGCTCCTTTTCTTCTTCCTCTTCACAATCTATGTAGAATAATTTCTTCTCAGCACACTTATGACCTTTAGTGTATTTCTACCAAAACTGTAACAAAGCCATTTTGATCTTTTTTCTTCCAATTGTGGTGGTGCCAACCTTATAGATTGTGGAAGACTAGGGGCAACAACACTTCCATCTTTATAGTTGTGAGTGTATGCTTCCTGGTTGCCATAATTTTGCTTTCCATTTTTCTTGCTAACCTGAATGCCTTCTCTAATGAATCAGGTTCCCAAAGGCGAACATCATGTTGGATATTATCCTTTAAAGACCCTATGAACACATCAATCCTATGCTCCTCTAGAATATCCTTTACCCTTATGTTCAATTTTTTGGAACTCCTCAATGTGCTCCATTATTGAACCCTTTTGTTTGAGACTTATTAATTGGCTAAAAAAAGTATTGCTTTTTGTATCCTCAAATGTGCCACTCAATTCTTCCGTAAAATTGCAAGTGATACATTGTTTACGAGAGCAAAGCCATTGATACCATACAAACTGATTTCGTTCCAAATATAAAGTTGCCATACGTACCTTTTGTGTTTTTGCACATTATTGAGATCGAAAAATTGCTCCATCTGTAATATCCATGTTGCGGGATCCTTGCCATCAAACTTCCTCATATCGATTTTTGGAATATGATGGGTCTTCGATCTCACATTAGAGTCTATGGAATCATGATTAACATTTCTTTGTTCTCATCATGAGTTTCCTTTACTACTCTTTCACCCTTAGTGACCATTTCTTGTAGCAACTTATTCATA
>APFE030486991.1:0-21209 GCA_000404065.3 Pinus taeda | reverse complement strand
GATAAATTGTTTACGAGAGCAAAGCCATTGATACCATACAAACTGATTTGGTTCCAAATATAAAGTTACAATACGTACTTTTTGTGTGTTTTGCACATTATTGAGATCAAAAAATTGCTCCATCTGTAATATCCATGTTATGGGATCCTTTCCATCAAACTTCCTCATATCGATTTTTGGAATATGGTGCGTCTTCGATCCAACATTAGAGTCTATGAAACCATGATTAACATTTCCTTTGTTCACATCATGAGTTTCCTTTACTCCCCTTTCACCATTAGTAAGTATTTCTTGTAGAAAATTTGTCAAATCTGCCTTCAAACCTATCTTAAAATCGTCAATCTTGGCTTCCACGCCATTTATCTTAGATTCCACGCCATTTATCTTAGCTTCTGTTAGCTTTTGTGAGCGTGAAATTTGTTGCACTTAGTCTTGTAATTTTGATATATCATGCAACATTTCTTCCTCTTCTTCATGAGTCATGCTAGAGCTTTCAGATTGCTTACTAGGTGTTTGCATTTTCTTTCCTCGGGGCATCAGTTAATGATACTAATGCTCTACTATGCCCTTTGAATTCCTTCAAAATAATTTTTCAAACCAAGCTTAAGCAAAAATTTAAAAAATCTACACACCTTTTTTCATTTTGTAGGAGCTCAATATTGTCTCTAATGTATCTCTGTAATTTCGGATCATCTAGTTCTGAAATTGCGACCTGCAGTATCCCTCTGTGTCCTCTTTCCAATGCCACCAGTCTGACCCCAATTGGATTCTCCAATGAAGAGTTATGCCAAATCTCCCACAGTGACCTGATTATAGACTAATTTAGTAGAGCGAACTTGTATGATGTGCCACGTGTCCCTGTTTCGACCTTTGGCTCTGAAAAATATCTACACGAAACTACAGCCCATCCTCTTTCTGTACCTTCTTACAAACTTTCCATCTGATGCTTAGAGAGAAAGTTATGATGATTTCCCCCAGTCACCTGTTTGGAATGTAATTCAGGAGTCTACAAAAAGACCAACGTCCTCAGATCATATCTCCGCAAATATAGCGCAAACAGCTCTGAAATTCAGACCCAAGGTTCAGTGCGATTTCATCTCAAATGGGTTTTTTTTTTGCTTCTAAAACGTCACAGAAAAAAATTTATAGCGAAAATGCCACGATGACCTGTTTGGAGCAGCGAAACCCTAGAATCCAAAGCTCTAATACCAAATGTTATGAAACCAGCTCAAGAAAAAGATAGAAAAGATAGATCAACGCCTTAAAATTCAGCCTCTTCGAGGGGGAAACCTCCCTTACATTACATAAATGAACAATTCTTGGACGATTCAAATGACAAAACCTCCTTTGTATATATAGGAGTCTAAGGAGTCACAATATAACCCAGCTGACCTAACAATAATAATATAAAGCCAAAAAATAAAAATAGAGAGATTCTATAGGCACAATAATAACAATATGGGGACAATAGGGGCACAACAATATTAATAAGGGGTACAACTACAATAGTAATGGGGTAATCACTAGTATTATAGGGACCCAACATTTATGGTGTTTTCATTCAGGTGGAATGGCAAATTTGATATGAGATAACATTCTCTACCATCAATTCCTCGTGTTCTACACATTGTAGAGATGGGGAATTATACGCTGGGATTATCATAGAAAGGAATACAATGTTGAGAGATATGACAATAGTAACCAAATTGCATTATGTTGTATGTTTGAAAATTAGAGCACGTGGATCTGTGGTGAATAACAAACTTACCAAGGCCTATGTGGTTTTCAACAAATTGTATATCAGACTTGCGTAAATGTCCACTCATCCATGATTGAGATGAAGAGCCATACGCAATAGGAGTAGTGGAGGACCGGTCGCGCAAGAGTCGAAGGGATACATGACTCCTATGCAGGGGTTTGCCAAGGTAGAGAGGCCTCATGATTGTTGTGGAGGAGTTTTTAAGGTCATTGGACATACGTGCTACCACATAGGAATTGCGAAGAATGAGAGAGGCACCATAATAATTCGTAGCAAAAATACAAGTTGAAACGTCTCTTTAGATGTCACATGGACAAGTGAGTCCTCTAACAACGATATAATTTATTTTTTTAATCTACATATGAGCAATACACATTGATAAATTTTCGAAGTATAAAATGGATCAAATTAAATGCCAACTTGGGGTCATTAAAAATCTCAGTGGAAACCATGCTCACTTTATATATGGAAAAAAATATGTGTTGGAGCCGAGTGGCCCTTCCTGAAGAAATGGTTAAATGATCCTGGGATGCCTAAGATTATCGACAAGCTCTTCAGCTATGTTTGGCTAGGAAAGCCACAATGAGATTATAAAGTAGAACCGGTCGAAATTCAATGTGAAGTCAATCATTATCAACGCACATACATGGTCAAATATTTGTCATTCTTTGGTTATTATAAATATAGCAGAGACATTCTAACAAAAACAGATAATTTTATTTGTGACACTCTATTTCGACTTGCACATTGCCACGTAGTCTTAGAGAACATACTACCAACATGGATAAGAAATTTGGCAAGACGTTTCAAATGAAATTAAGCTAGGGTCAAAAGTGATAATTTTGACAACAGGTACGATGAAATTTTCACTTGTTTTATTAATCACCTTTGTCTACTGCCAGACCTTCATGTTAGTATGCTTTATGTTCATGTACACCACGACAGTGATCAAATTGAATTTGGTGATCTTTATTTTTGTCCTAATTTTTATAACCGTGGTCTTTTTCTCAGGGAGCTATTGTAGAACACTGCAAACAAAGGGTAAAGTTGTAGGTTATAATGTGAGCAACATGAAAGGAAAAGAACAGATGCTTCACATTGTATCTAACTCTGCAAAAAATCAATAAGTTGATATTAAAATCAACTTCAACTTCTTCATCTTTTGGTGGACCAAAAGCCTTCCTCTGTGGGGAGGTACGATCTAGGAGGATCTTGACACATTTTCCAAGGAGCACCATGTTGAAGACAAGCTCATTGAATCTTATTTTGTGGGTGTTTCTAATTTGAATGTAAATGTGCTCATAGTTTAATTTTTAAAATTTGTAAAATTGAAATTGAAATTGAAATTTTGAGAGGATTTTCCTCAAATTCAATTTCTAAATTTATGTTGAAGTTGAGAGCCTTATGGGATTACTCTCATCCCTTGATTTTTGGATAAAGACCTTGATAGGTGTATTTGAGGGATTTACTCCACATAAATCTCATGGAGCATCTTTTAATTGATTTATTGAGTTATTTTCTCCTTAAAGTAGGGGATCTAAGGAGATATGCTCTCCTTTGTTTTGAGGTCTTGAAAGCTATATAAAAACCTCCTATGTACTTTATGTGGTATGAGAGTTTAGGAGAAGAGAGCTTGAGAGATTTTTTGAAAATATTTGGAGAGATTCATTTAGAGGAGAGCTTGGAGAGCTCAAGAGGTCTTTCGAGGGATTTATTTGATGTGTACAAGACTTGAACTCCTTTGTGTAGAAGACAACCATAGGTTTGGCCACCTTTTTGTAATAGATAATTTTACATCTTCCTCATTACAGAGAGATAATAAAATTGATTTGGATATTGGAGGCGAATCCAGAGACGTAGCCTAGTGGAGGGGGTGAACTCTATTATCAATCTTGATGTTTCATGTTTTGTTTATACATGGTTTGATCAATTTTGTTTACATGCATTTTAAGTTACAATTTTATAATGAAATGAAATGTATTTGGATGAATAGTAACTTAATTCCTTAAGCCCATATGATTAATCAAAAGGTATTATTTATCAATTTTTAAGTGATCTCAAGTTTTCAGATCACTAGACTTATCAAAGGAGTTTTTCGAGAGGAATTCAAGAGTAAATTATAATGAAGAGTTCAATATAAAGGAGCTTCTAATATAGTATCAGGGTAAAAAAAGGGAAAGCTTGACAAACAGGAGTCTCTATAAATCGAGCAAGAGATTGAGGTTGAGAAGGATCTTCCTTAGTAATATCCTCTATATTCAACAAACCAAGTGGAAGTGGTTCTTCTTCAGTTCCTGAAAACAAAGGTTGGGGATGAGATGAAAGTAAGTAGATGGATGAATAAGTTCCTAAAGTGACTTGCGGTTCCTCAAGTTGTATTACCACAAGTAGTAAGCTTTCTAAATATTCAATTTTGGGTTCTATAACTTCAGGTTATAATGTCTCAAAAACTTTTCGTTGAGAAGTTTCAACTGCTTCAAACTCACCAATTGCTAAAGATGTAACTTCGAGTTCACTAGTAAGTGATGACTCTGGTTAACTAATTTCATAGGTAGTTTGCATTCTCTTGTTATAAAGACGACTAGGTGTTTCCTCTGGAGGTAGAGGAGGAAATATTTGCATCCTACGCAAAATATGAGGGTGCTCTTCCACGGTTAATTAATTGATTTTAGAAATTAATAACACAAATAAAAACAAATACCAGTAACTAGGAAAAAAAATTACCAAGTCATTGTGAACCACAATATATGGTTAAGTACGTGCAAATAATCTCCTTGAATCTTACAGGTAACAAGGTGGTCAACTAGGTTACCTATGGTGGGCTTACAACCTTGTGGGGACTTCCACAATATACTCGAAGGTATGTGGAGTAGTTGTTTGTAGTAGCGTTGTCTAACCCATAACCATACGATGGGGGCCTTCCGGTATACTCATTGTATGTGGAGTGTCTTCCACGGGATGTAATGTTGAAAAATAATAACAGCTCCTACGTTTAGAGGCATTAGAAAACATCTTCTAGCCTAGACCAATAATGTGTCCTTAATGTTCCAAATGCTCCTTGGGTTAATTGATAAATTTTAATGTTGATCTTAATTAGGGTTTCGGTTTCACAAATCGAAACGAATTTACCTGAACTCCTTAAAATGAAACTAGCATGAGAAAAAACTACTTTCATTCAATGGAGATCTATCTAAATAAGGGAAAGACTTTTAAACAATTATGCAGCAAACAAGAGCTTTCGCACAAGATCTTCAAATCATTCCAATTAAAAAATTCAAAGCCCTAATGCATGAGATTTTTTTTTTTTCCTTTTCAATTTTCAATGCATTGAAAAATGAAATGTGAATAGATTATTGAATAAAAAACATTCACGTAGATTAGAATTGTAACATGAAAGTATTTTAACAAAATCAATAACCAAGGCAATGATTAAAAACCCTAATTGAAAAAAAAGAAACAAACTCTCATAAAAAAGGAAATAACACTTAACTTTTATGTAGGAGCATTCTTCAAGGTTTATAAGACCTAGGAGTCTTATCACACATTTACTAAAGGGAGTGGGTTACCTTAATTATTTTGTTTATTTTTCCTAATTTTAGTTTAAATTTCTAAAGAGATTTAATGCAATTTGATTAATGAATAATATCTCGAGTGTAGATATCTTAAGGATGAGTGAGTAATCTTAGGAAGAGTGAGGATTTTTTGGAACTAGAATATCTTATGAGTTGTTAAGGAGGATTTTGTGGATCTGAACTAGAATCTGGTATCAGAATCCTTTTCTTTAATAATTCAATTTGAGGAGCAAACGAGGGATTAGATAGGAGATAGAGGAGAGGTGTTTGTGCACGCTAGAGGATTTAGAGACAAGAATTGGCTTATAGCCAGAATGGGAAATTAATGTGAATCAGGTCAGATTGGCCTCTGTAAATTTATATGTTATTGATATGATGTTGAATTCAGTAAAAAATTCCAGTGGATTGATTACGTTAATGCCTATATGAATTGAGAATAATGGACAAAGTTATAATGGATATATGATGAATTGCAAATTTTATGTGTTCCATTTAATTAGTTGCTTTGTTAAACTATAAAATTGTGAATAAGGGCTCGGTAACAGCATTGGCAACAAAGGGAAAAGGACAGCAAAAGAATGTGCTATGCATGCTAATCCTTAGCCACAGTCACTAGTTGATTCAGGGTTGAAATGATCGGATTTCATGGAAGTTAATATGTTTTGTTCTTTAGAGAACTCCACCGTCGAAATCTTAGTAGCTTGATCAAGGGTTGTTCGGAGAGGAAACCATCCATAGTTTCATTCATGTAAATGAATCTCCAGGGGACGTTGAATGAGATTCTTTTCATTGCAATTAGCTCGGGAATATGATAGCGTTGGAATCATAACAAGGGAGTCCAAATTCGTTCGGGGAAAAAGGCATTGCGCAACAATAAGGCTTTGTCTTGTTGAAATCAGCTAAGGAAATGAGATTGCAAGACTTAAACTCATGATACAGAGCATGGTCCTGTGACAGTCTTCGTCATTGTTTCCTATGAATAACAAAAATGGGATTTATGAAAAACCAGTTATGAATTCCCATTGGGTGGGCATTGTGGAGAAAATTCAATCTCTTTGGGAGTTAAATAGTAGTTGAACTTAACATCCAATTACCAAGGGTAGTGTCGATCATTGAATTAAGTGCTAGCAATCGAATATATTTGAGTTACTGCCTAAATTTTGAGTCCGTTGAAGATATGAGCCTGCCTTGAAAGGCATTGGAGGAATACTCTGTTTTACCTTCTTTCTAGTCAATGGAAAGTTAGATTACCAAATCAGTGATAGAGGTTTTTCTGTTAATGTTTTGGAGACCAGTCATCCTTGAGAACCTGTGTGTACATCTATCAGAAAAGTCGTCCTTCTTAATCCAACATAGAGAAGAATGATGTGGCTTGAAATCAATGATTAAAGGTTGAGTAAATTTAAGAAGTTATGTGAAGGATATCTCCCACTCATTGGTGTTTTTAAAAGGTTTTATAGCAAGAAGATTATGCTTTGAAGCATGCAGAAGGCTTTATAAGGAGGAAATAGCTTCTGTGATTATGGAAAATTCGTGGGTAGAGTATTTGATTGTTGAATTGGGGAATTGTGTCCACATGGCTACATCATTTTTGGTATCAGAGCTTGACTAGTGCTCTTTGGATTTTTTTTGTTCAAAGACTAAATTTATTCTCAGCATCTGTAGAATTTGCATTGGTAATAGATCCAGATGCAGAGAGTTATGATCTGAAAGGAATTGGTCTTGGGAGATCAGAACACAAAAGATTTTATGAAGAGAAGAATCCTGAAATATTGCAGGCAATGAAGACTTCAACCATTCCATTCAAGGAAAACTGTGGAAAAAGGTTTGAGGAAGACAAGATCAGGGAAGGATCTTGTAGGTTTTAAAAACTTTAATGGTATATTTATGAGAATGCAAGTAGCAACAAGAAATTGCAGCCAGGTATCTGTGACAAAGGACAAGGGAGCAAGTGAAGAAATTGTAGCGAGAGATGTTGTAAGGCAATGAATAGAACATGGATATTCTCAGAAGGAAAAGAAAATTAGTTGGAAGAAGAACTGAATTGCAGACAGTGAAAAGTAAAGCAACATGTTTATTTTCCAAGCCAGTGAAAGCTTAAGGAGATAATATCATTGGAGTATCTCTCAAGTATGAGTCATATTTGATATTTGGTCTAATTTGAATTTTTTTCATAGTGAATAGAATGATAGTAGCAAACACACAACAACTGACTGTGTAAAGGGAAGAGAAATTGTGTTAGTGGTAAATTCAGCAAATGAGATTGTTGTAGAAAGAAGAGAATAGCAGAATTTTCGAAACAGAGAGAGAGGTAGGTAAGCATTGGTTGCAAGATCCTAACAGCATTGGAAGTTGAGGAGAAAGAGTGATCAAAAGAGGTTTTGTTGTATAAATCCAAGGAAGTATACCAAGATGATGACTTGGTGAAGGTGACAACTAAAGACTTGTTACAAAGAAATGAGAGAGGATTATTGTAAGCTCACTGTGGGCAAAGGGAGTCCACATAAAGAAGCTAAGTGACTATTAGAAGTCATGAGAAAATCCACAATAGAAGGAAGAAAGATGCCAAGGAAAATGGCAAAGGAAAGAAGATGAGTCAAGAAGTACTTGACAAAGACATTATTGAATTGAAAGCAAGTATTGATGCAATAATAATATTGCTTGAAGAGTGTGAAAGGCACCAAAGGTATGGTTGGACTATGAAAAGAAAGAAGATAAAAAGGAAGTTGTTGCAAAAACAGATAAAGAGGAGAATGTACATCATATTAAGAGAGGAACTCAGAGTAGCTGAGTTAAAGGTGAAAGATGGTTGTTGTACACCTAAGGAAGAAGCTTATTTTGATGAGGAAGGAATTATTGATGATATTCTGAACAGTTGGACAAGTTCGGATTAGCAGAGAGATATGATGATTAAGACATCAAAGGAAGAGGAACCTTGTATTTTTGAAACTAATGCTTTGTGTATGTTTGTAGGTTATGAAAAATCTTTAGAAGATGTGTTTATGCAAGTTGATGAAGAAATGAAGTTGTTAAAAGAGATGGTTGTAATAGAATAGTTCTTAATTGAACATGTGTTCCAAGACACTAAACATGGAAAATTGTTAAATACTACTATGGAAGTTGAAGATGATGAATCTAGTAAGACTTGGCAAAACAATGGTAGACAGTATGAAGGCAAAAGGAAATTGCAGATTGCAAAAGAAGAAGTAGAAAAGAGGTATCAAGATAGCCTTATGACAAGATCAAACAAGAGTATATGTACAATGGAAACACTTTAGGTAATGGGATTATCTCTTCAATTTTTATTCAAAAATTATGAACCTGTAGTGATAGTTAATGGGCAAGAAATTGTCTAGAAAAGACATAATGGAGCATTAATGGAAAGTGCTCTTACTAAACATTGCACTATGGAAGATGATAGAACAGAAATTTATAAGGAGAATTCAGTCCAAGGAGGTACAGCTAGTCCAGAAAAGGCTATGAAGAGGAATGTAAAAGAGGACAATCAAGAACTTGAGAATAGGTTGGCCAAGTCTGCTGCACAACAGAAAATTGAAGACAATGTTATTTCTACAAATTGCAAAATGAGTGAAAGTGAATGTAATCAGCAAACTGAAAAGAGAATGGAAATCTCAGAGGATGAAGGCAAGGATGATTTCGTGAACTATGCATTTGCAGTGAGCAGCAAAGGGGTTCAATGGAATATGATATTCATGGTGTTAACAATAATTTTTACTATTGTAAAAGGGACTTTACAGTGGAATGGAAAATCTGTTGTATATGGTGAAGTTGTTTCCTGTACAGAAACAAAGAGAACTTTAGCTTCTAAAATTATAAATTGGCATATTTTGATTGAAAAGAAAGAGAAATGGAAAAAGAAACTTAGTGGCTTACAGAGTTGTAAGGAAGAAAGGGAAGAATGAAAAGAAATATGAAAGGAAGGAAGGCCAAAGAGAAGAACAAAGAACAAAATTCAGAAATTAGACAACATTCAGAACAAAGTCAAGACAAAGAAGACTTTTCCAATACAAGACAACATGAAGGAGGATATGACAAGTTTGACATGTCATATGCACATCAAAAGGATGACAAATCAAATAAAACTTGGAGAAAAGTTATTGAGGAAAGAGATGGAAAATGTAATATGTTTTCTGATTTTGAATTATTAACTGTTGATTGTGTTTTTCAGGATGAAAGACAAATTGTTCTTGGAGATATATTTGTCAATGAAAATATAAAGGAGTATGTAAGTTCTGGAAATGTAGAAAATGAGTTTTCCTTACGAAAACAAGAAGATGGGAGAAAGCAACTAGTTGGCTTAGAAGCTTGGAATAGAGGAAAGAGATTTGATATAACTCTTATACAAGTCATGTAGAATTTTTCTACAAATCAGCTAGCTCTAATACCATGTAGAAATTCCCACCTGTAGATCACCTAATAATGCAATATACAAAAGCAAAATACTTGATCTACTTCTACAACAAATTTAGCGGAAGCTTAATCAAACATGAGAAACATCAATAAGAACACATATAACTAATAAGAAGGAATCAATTACACATAACATAGAAGATATAACCCAGGGAAAGCCTTAGCCTAAAACCCTAACTCTGTATTATCATACAAGTGGAAATATAGCCAGTATTACAAAAAGAATCATCTCAAAAGCTATTCTGCTCTCTCTACAATACCTCTGCTACTCATAGGCAGTCAAAGGTCTCTATCTAACCTCTGGTCTACCCTCCAAGCCTCCTATTTCTTTGTGCAATTTTGATTGGGGTCTAGTGCAGCTACTTCTGTGAATTGCCCTCTTCACACACTCACTAACCTCTAATCCAACTACGCAGTCCTGAAGGAGATAAATCCTTCTACATGGATGAGCTTCCTTTATAGGAAAAATCCATCCAACTGATAGTACATTATCCCTCCTCTGATCTCAACTGGGTCTCTTTCTGAACTGACATGCATGAGTTATTCATGAGCGAATATTCAATTATCTGAAGTGCAGTAGTTATATGCAAGCATGCATTAACTAACTGAACTCACAATTAATTTAAACAAACTGTTTAAATCAATCTAACTAGACTTGACTCAGTTAACTGAGCCAACTAATTACAACTCAAATTAGAACTCATCCTTATCTCTTTAACTGGTGGATAAATTCCTCAATTAATGGAGAAACCATTGCATGTCCTCACATAGACTTCATGTTTGATTTTTCACAACTAATTAATTCATGGTCAATTAATTAATTTATTTTCAAACATCTATTAAGTTCAAATTCGAATTTTACTTCCTATTTTAGTCCAGGGACTGACTAAAATTGGAATCCATCCCCAACTGCCAAAAATAGAATGTTATTTTTAGCACTTCCATTTTTCATTCCCTATTGCCTAATCCGTTGTTGGTACCCAAATTGCTATTTATAACAGTGTTATTTTTAGCACTTCTATTTTTAGCATTTCTTGTTGCCATTTTCAACACTCCCTCTCAACAAGAAAGGCTTCAACTTGAACCTAATCCTGTACCTCTGGAATGTTCTACATCCAACACTTCTACCAAGTGTGGTTGCTCCAACAACTCTAGAAACAAAAAAACTCCCCACTCACCTCTCTGTTGGGCTAGAAACATACTCTGATGCTGAAGCTCTACCTGCTACTGACAAGTGCTCCCTCTCTAACCTTTGAGTTGTTGCAACACTCCATGCATCTCACACCATTGCACACCTCTCTGTGCCATCCTGCACTAGTGCAACACTCCTGTGTCTCTCGCATTGTTGTAGCCTGCTATCTCTACACAGTTCTGGGACTCCTACACGGTAGCTCTCTCTGCCACTCCATCCACATCTGTCTCTACCCAATCTGCCAGTCTTACTACTCCTGATTGGGGCTCCTGTAGCAAGGTCTAATCAAAGAGGTTGGGTACCTTAATGATCCTGCCCCAATTCCAGCCTTCTTAGGATTGTCACTCCACATCACCCCACCTCCGATTTGGAGGTATAGATGCATGTGATCCCTTTGCCCACTTGGCTCGAAATTTCCCTCTACTAGAGGTCTCTGCATGCGTAGATGCCTCCACTCGATCTCCTCTCAGCTTCCCCAGTTGTGGCTGTTCCACAACCTCCTGAAGCTGCTTCACCAATTGTGGCTCCTCCACGATTGTCAGAGACTTCGTTTGTCGCTGCATGTTGAGAGGTAATTTACTCTCCCTCTCAACCACCAAGTATCTAACCTTTGTCATTATCCTCAAGGCTTTCCATGCATCTTGTACCTCAAGTGCATACGGGTTCTTGGCTAGCACACCAATCTGTTTCATCTTTCCCGTCGTCACGAAATTTTCTGGAAAATGAGCTGATTTTAATTCAGTGATATCTCCCTCATTCGAACTCCGATTCAACCGATTTTTTTTTTGAATTTCGGTATTTTTCCACAAGGAATCCAGATCTTCTATTTGTTTCTAAAAACTTTGCACAAACATTTTCAGATCTGCTCTGAAAACTCGCGGCTCAATTTTTTTTCCTCGAATTCTCTTCTTCATATACTGTTCTCCTCTTTTATCACATGTGCTCTAATTCCATGTAGAAATTTTCTACAAATCAGCTAGCTCTAATACCATGTAGAAATTCCCACCTGTAGATCACCTGATAATGAAATATACTGAAGCAAAATACTTGATCTACTTCTACAACCTGTTAGAGTCGGTCTGGTCAGTCCTCCGTCAAAGATCAAAACTCTTTATGCATTTCATTTTTTATGTGTCCCGCTCCATTCACCCAGCTGCATTCCGCTAGGGGCATGCCATAATCTGACGGAGAAGGTCATGGTAGTCATTACCCCTCATGTGTGGCTCATGCTGGCTCGGGTCTTTTGTCAATAATCATCAAAGTCCATGACAGTCAAGGTCTAGTCCTTTAAAGGACAAAAGTCATTTTCTATGTCTAGGTCTAGGGATTCATCAATTTGGTCTTTGAACATGTCCAGTAAAGCCATGCTGGCTAGAATGAGGCCCTTACACAGTTATGGTTCAAAGAGCTTCATCGTCATGTGGATAAACTTCGACTCTTCTTCAAAACTCGGTTTTGAAGAAAAGTCAAACAGTGTCATTTATGACAAAATTTTCAAAAAAGTCGTCAGTTGATTTCTTCAAATGTAGTCATGGTTTCCATGGCCAAATGTCCCGTCATGCAATCCCTGCAAAGAGTGCCCAAAATTTCATCATTTTAGCTAAATTTTCAAAGGAAAAGTGAAAATCAGTGTGTTTTAAAGTCAGTGAAAAAGTGCCAAAACATAATATTAGAAAAATGGGTTTTTGAGGAGGCAAAATTCAACCCATCACTTCTAAAGCTATATATACAAGTTTTCATCAAAATCAAAGGCATTGAGCTAATCCAAGCCTTGGAGAAACGTTGCAAAAGGTGTGAGTGTGCATTGTGAGTGTTTGAGGGAGTTGGAGGTGGTTTCAAGCAGCGCGGCACACACAGAGGGCGCGGCGCACACAGAGCTTGCCCGCAGTTCAAACTTTACACAGGCACGACGCATACCTAAGGCGCGGCGAACACAGACCAAGGGCCAAAACAAGTGCCAAATCACTCCAAATTTTTGTGAATGCTATCAAATTGAAAGGTAGGCTTTATAACATCACTTGCTCATCAAATTTTATTAATGATATGATGTTTATAGAGATGTTTGAATGCAACCAAATTCAATGAAATCAACCATAAGAAATCACCAAAAAACCATGACGGCTAGGGTTGCTAAAGTGTGTTGTAGTGCCAAGGTTGCATTCCACCCATCATTTTCCCCTCACCTACCATTTTTCCCAGCCTCGCTTTCTCATTTTTCCTAAAATCCTTGCCCTAAACTACTACTAAACCCTCTCCCCTATCCCTCCATTGTTTGGTCAACATAATACCCCAAACCCTACCTTGTTGAAACCCCAAACCCTACCCTATCAAAATACCCAAACTCCTCCCATATCCCTAAACAAATTTCTCCCTATAACCCCTATTCCCATTACATTACTCCCTTCCTAATATCCCTGTTTCACTGTTCCCCTTGGTGACAAATATCACAAAGGCACCCAGCCTCACACCATCATTAAAGGGCAGCCTAGGTACAATACACACACCTATCATGACATCATAGCATTCGTTAGAGTATGAGATGGAGACACAAAGTGACTCATCCTCAGAAAAGACAGCTCCCAGGAGACACCACAAGAGTGACAAACATGTCAGGGATGAGCCCACTACCCTCACTGAATTACAAGCATGCCCTCTTGCCATGTCATGTTTCCATCACCTAACATGTTTTTAATTTTGTCAAAGGGTGGCAAATGTTAGAGTTGATCATGAGTTGGCCCGTCTATTTGTGCTTCATCTACATGGAGGTCAGTCTATCTTGGCCAGGGTCACTTTCACATTGACACCCGAAGCTATATCAGTGGCAACAGGTATACCAAATGTTGGAGAACAGTGGCATAAGATGAAGAAGGTGGATAGGCAACACTATAAGCCTTACATCAAGGCTGGATTCTTGAGTCAACTCACAACAGTCTTTCCCTTCAGATACTTGAAAGATGAGTATGCTCCACTCATGAGATTGATCATGAAATACTTCAGCTGTGAGGGGAGGTTCTCACGACTATATGCCTATCATATCCGATTGCTCATGCACTTCATCAGGGTGAGGATGATGAACCTCCCGTTTTTCATATGCAGGAACATAGAGAGGATGAACACCTTCATGCTACATAAGACCCCTCAGAACCAGCTTAACAGTGTGTATCACTTTGCTCTTATCCGGATTTTGGTAGATCATTAGTTGGGATTGCAGGGCATTGCTTGGGAGGACTTCATCTCCCGTGACTTCTTCAGCACATCACAGGTACTATCAAAGCTAGAGCAGGAGATGGGTGGTCCTTCTCATAGCATGAGCACCATGAGACCACTACCATGCCAATTTTTGTTACATATCAGAGAGGCAGTAGGCACTTGTTTGCAGCAGCAAAGCGAGTGTTATCTCCACCCAGGGTGGAAGGGGCCTCACTTTCGGCATCAGCGACACAGGTACTAGACAAGGGCAAGAAGCCTGTGCATGATGAGGGGCCATCAGGTGTACAGGAGACCGATGTCATCCTCATTCAGGATGATGAGGCAGAGCCAGAAAATGCCCAACTTAGGATGACCATTCAGGAGCAGGACACAGAGATCCAAGACTTGATACTCAATGTGGAGAGGGCCAGATGGATCATCAAGTATCTGGAGTAGAGGAACAAGCAACTTGAGGACTAGCAGGCAATCATGGAGCTGCAAAGCATCCGTGAGAATCGACAAAGTGCCCAACAAAGGAGGATCGAGCTCACTACCTTGGAGCAAGAGATCAACAACGACCGTGAGTCATGGCTAGAGCGGGTCAATATCCACCAGGAGAGACTACTGGAGAAGGCCAACATAGACGAAAACATACTGAGGAGGATGGCTTGTCATTACAGGGCATGGAACATGAGTGCAAAGGCCCGGATAAGGAGCTTGAAGGCCAAATTGAGCAGATAACAATGTAAACTTTGAAACGGGAACTATAAACTCAAAACGAGAACTCTGGCCAAAAAACCCCGAAAAAGCATCAAAAACAGTGCTAAAAACGAAAAGTGTGTATACTAGAACGATGATTTTATTTTTTAGGGGTCAATTTTGAACATGTTTTAAAAATGGCAGTGACTACGAAATTTACTATGAAATTTTTGTGCAAAATATAGCTTCAAAACGAAAAGTGATGATACTGGAACGATGATTTTTTTTTTAGGGTCAATTTTCAAACTTTTAAAAAAATGCTAGTAAAACCAAATTTTTATGTGCCAAACAAAGTTGTTTATGAGGAAAAAGCACATTAATGTTTTTGGTAGAATATCATTTTTCTTTTCTAAGTATAAATTCAACATGTTCTCAACCATAACATCAACATCAACGGTGCTATGTTTTTTTTTGTTTCAATCCCACCATCTACTTCATGAGTAACATATTTCAATCTCTTCATGTCAAACACCATCCATTGAATTACTGGTCGAATCAATAATCCAAATCTATTGCACGTGACAAGATCCTACAATCTCTTATATAGAATGTACTTTATATATCAATGTTGTGTCATGAGCTTTCAATTTGGCTATTCATTTCACGTTTAGTGGTCTCTAAGTGAATTTACCAATTATTAACAATTACCAATTATTAGCAAGTGATATAGAGGTAATTACATACTATAATTGGCTCAATTAAACTAGTCAACAGTTAATACTAATATGTACAATAGTTTAAAATCAATTTAACAATTAAAAATTCTTACAATGATAAAACTAGTCTTTTATGTCTGCAAAAGTTCAATTCGACAAATATACTATTTGTAGAATATAAATCTATTACTAGGGCTACAATATTGCTATATAAATTTACTACAACTACTTTTTATGAAATAATTGCAAGGGCTATTGAAAGAAACAAGGTATAACCACTGGGAAGAAAATAAGGTATACTTATGAGCCTAACTTTTAAAAGATAACATATGTATACTTATGAGCCTAACTTTTAAAAGATATTCACATCTCTTACATATCTAACATTTAACCATCTAACACTTATACATTGACCCCATACTAAGTTCTAAAACTAAATTGTAGAGAGCCTCATACTTTAGGGACATAACAACATTTTACAACATACTTTAGAGATGTACAACATTTTGTCGAATTCCTCAGGCCTCTAACCTCTAGGAGTATAACAACATTTTTCCTAATTCCGTAAACCAAATCCAACTATTAGATATAATAATTATTCATATAATCACCATAACAATTATGAGTCTTATAAAACTAATAATCCTCTTCATGTTTACTAAATTATACTATTTTTTAAAATATAATTAGAATTCAATCTAAAAAAATATGAACAAAAAAAATGAACATGGAAAAAAAAGGTATTAATAAAATTTTCCATATCTGTAGGACTTCACTTTTCTTTAAAATGAAAAAACCTTTGATATAACCATAAAATATGGTATAAATAAAAATTCAATTCTTATTTAAAATGGATCAAGCCTTATGTTGAAACATAAAGAGAGGGTATAAATAAAACTAGCATCTCCATGTGTAACCACAATCTAATTTAAAGTCTTAAATGGAACCATATGGAAAGGGTAATGATAAAACTTTTCACCATGGTAAAACCCTTATGGAACCATGAATAAAGAGGAAAATAAAACTTGCTATTGCTCTTATGTTTTTTTTTCAATCCCACCATCTACTTCATGAGCAACATATTTCAATCTCTTCATGTCAAACACCATCCATTGAATTAATGGTCGGATCAATAATCCAAATCTATTGCACGTGACGAGCTCCTACAATATCTTATATAGAATCTACTTTATATGAGCTTTCAATTTGGCTATTCATTTCATGTTTACTGGTCTCTAAGCGAATTTACCAATTATTAAAAATTGCCAATTATTAACAAGTGATATAGAGGAAATTCATCCCCCAATCACTATTATCACCGAAAGCTATTATGAGGAAATTCATTTAACTTCAATTCGGTGCTATTACAGTGATGCTCTCACAGTTTCTCGGTGCTATTATAATGACGCTATTACAGTTTCTCGGTGCTATTATAATGATGCTATTACAGTGATGCTCTCACAGTGATTTTATGAGGAAATTCATTATGACTTCAATTCGGTGCTATTACAATGATGCTCTCACAGTTTCTCAGTGCTATTATAATGATGCTATTACAGTCGATAAAGGAGCTTCGATTGTTTGTAGAGGTGTTCTCTTCTAAGATAACAGTCTATTTTCGGTGATAATAGTGACTGGGGCGATTCTCAGAATCGCCCGGGGCGATTCTGAGAATCGCCCCAATCACTATTATGACCGAAAATAGACTGTATAGCACCGAATTAGACTTTTCATCTTTATCTTAATAATGAACCAATGGTGGATTGAGAAAATTGGAAGATCGCTCCCGAAGATGAACCCTAACAGCACTCCTTCCGCCTCCCCTTCGGCCGCCGTTTGGTTTCCGGGTGGCCCTGCTGCAGATGGCGTCAAGCGATTTATTCATGGATTAACGGTCGTGTCCCTCTCTGCTGATCCACAGGCTGTCCATTTGCAGCCGAACAACTCCGACTGCGAGTGCGTTTGTGTTGGAGAAGCCGGGAAGATCAATCTAGTTAGGCTCGCGGAAGGTCAGGTGCATCACAAATGCGTTACAGATAACCGGGGTTTGATTTCTTACACTGTTGTCCGCTGGGCTTCTCCTACGAAGTTTGTCACTGCTGGGTTAGGGTTTACCCTTCAGAGGTGGGACCATAGAAATCTCAGCACCCCTGTTTCGCAATCTTCCAACAAATGGGTTTATTTTGCTGGGGTTCTGGGAATGGGGCATCTGAAGCCAAGCCCCCACTCCCTCCAATGGCGTCGCAACAAGAAAGGCCACAGGAATGGCCCGGGCTTTGCTCGTCCTGCGAAGATTCGGCAACAGGGGAAACCGAGAGCCATAGGAAAGGCTAAGGCTGTGGTGGTCGTCGAACGCAGATGCCGAAGATTATCCAGCATTTCACACCGGCTCCACTCAAAAGTAGAAGTAAACCCAGCCAGGGTTAACAAAAGCCGTGTTCTGCCTCCCCAGAATGGTCAATATTTTGCATCTCATTTTCAGAACTTTCCAAGCTTCCTCGATCTGCCTAGAAGGAGCATCTGGGATCTGAATGTTTCAACCTCGATTCCTCTTTCAAGAAGCCAAGATCGTACTCATTCCTAGCAAATGAGTTTCCAGATTCAGATAATTCTTCTGACTGGCAAAACCCTGCTCCTAGAAGTCCAGCCCTCTTTCACTATGCGCCATCTCTCAAAGATTCTTGAACTGAGGTTGGGGATCCCTTCCTCCCTTCTGCGGCTCCTCTTTGTCGGTAAGCAGCTTGATAACAATCTGCCTCTTTCCTTTTATAATATTGAAAGAAATGCCACATTGATCCTACAACTTCAACTAAGGGGAGGGGCAGTAGGGCAATCCTCTGCCACCAAAGGTTTCTCATACAAAGAGGCAGTTCATGCACAGCCAGCGAAGAAGCCTACCCAATCTGCTGAGGCTCCCAAACCCTTCTTGGTGGACAAAATGGAGGAAACCCCTGCCATTGAAATCAATCATCCATCTTTAGATGATCAATACTAGACATTTGCATAAAAATCCCTCATCTGCAGATTTAATGGCCTATGGCCCCGCACTGTTGATCTATACCAGTGGATCCATTCTAATTGGACCATCAACTGTAAAGTCTTATTCTGCTCGAAAGGCTTCTTTATTGTAGTCATTTCCTTCAACGAAGATTACCAGAAAGCTTTAATGGGTGGCCCCTGGTTCTGGGGATCAGCTGGACTTTTCCTCTCCCCCTAGTTCCCAGACTTTGACCCCTCCACTGCAATCATCTCCAAGCTTCCTATCTGGGTCAGGCTTCCAAATCTCCCTGCGCATCTATGGCATTTTGTTGTTTTTCAAGGAATCGGAGACACCCTTGGCTGCTTCCTGGAAACAGATACCTCAAGGGGGGAGAAAGGAATTTACACCTATGGAAGAATTTGTGCAGAAATAGACATCAGTAAAGGGCTGCCAGACCAGATCATCCTTAAAATCGGGGACTTCCACTAGACGCAAACTTTGGACTATGAGAATACAACCTTTGGGTGTCGCCATTTCCATCAGACAGGGCATCTCCAGAACACATGTGCAGCTTTCCTCGACAAAAAGAAGAATTTCACTCGCAAATCCAAATCCAAGAGTTGGAAACCTTGTGACAGACCCCCAATGGATGAAATAGAGCCCTCTAGCTCTGATGAGGAGGACTTGGAAGTGGGCGAGGAGAATTTGGAGCAACCGCAGGACCCGCCTTCAGTCAGCGTCATAGATCCTTCTACACCTTTGTTCGCACAAAAACGGCCTCATGAGTCTTCGCCTTCTGATTCAGACAAAGAGTCTCCTCCTTTAACTCAGATCAGTCTGCAAGTAGTTCTGGTCCAGCCAGATCCATTTGGTTGGGTCAAAGTCAGCATAAAGAAAGGCAAAAAATGTAGATTGGAAGATTCTGCCCATGCTGGGTAGACTCCCTAGCCCAGCTCGTTCTTTTTGTTCCTCTCTGTTCTCTTCTACTTGTGATTTGGTTGTTTTTGGGACCTAGGTTGATATCATATCATTTCCGACTCCCTTGCTCCTAAGTTTCACTTCTTTGAAAGCTATGTTTGTACCATATTTCTTTTCTTAATAGATTTAGTCTTAATTACAAACAAAAAAAAAATGAACCAATGGTTACCTCCAAAAGCCTAATGAAATAAAAAAACTGGGATAAATGAAGAAAAAACAATTCAAAAACTATCAACATCGCAGAAACTTAAACTCAAATATCTCATAATCTATTGAAAATGTTCCTGTGGGTTTCGTTGCCAATGTGCAAATGAGTTTCATACACTACTGAAAATGTCCGTGTGACTTTCATTTCCAATGTGCAAATGTATTAAATAGGATATATATAGCAGCATGCCGATAATTAATGCAAATATAAAATTAGAGTCCTCCGTAATACTCTCGCAAGTCAAATATAGGTGCTCCGTGGTCAACTATATTCTTGTATGTCAAATTGCTCCACCATTCATTTCATGAGGATTATAATTGTCAAACCATGTGCGTTTAGAAACTGCGCGTAAATGTTGGAAGGGCATACATCAGGAATCGGTGAGTGAATTGTCTCATTTAACTTCAATTCGGTGTTGTACAGTCTATTTTCGATGATAATAGTGATTGGGGCGATTCTCAGAATCACCCCGCCACTAGGGTAGTGGTTGGGCGATTCTGAGAATCGCCCCAATCACTATTATCACCGAAAGCCATTATGAGGAAATTCATTTAACTTCAATTCGGTGCTATTACAGTGATGCTCTCACAGTTTCTCGATGCTATTACAGTTTCTCGTTGCTATTATAATGATGCTATTACAGTGATGCTCTCACAGTGATTTTATGAGGAAATTCATTATGACTTCAATTCGGTGCTATTATAGTGATGCTCTCACAGTTTCGCGGTGCTATTATAATTATGCTATTACAATCGATAAAGGAGCTTAGATTGTTTGTAGAGGTGTTCTCTTCGAAGACAAGCGTGAAGAAGAATGACAGTTACAGGAAGCCATTATGAGGAAATTCATTTAACTGCCATCTCTATCGATTTTCCAACATGGTATTGCAGCTATGGTCAAAGTCAAAGGCAGTTTGAAGAACACGTATATAACCTTGAAGCATTCTCAGCGTTGTCGAGATCCTTGAAGGTGACAAGTGATATTTCAGTGCTGCCACAGGGAGAAACAATTTGGTTTTTTCAGAATAGGTTCAAAATTATTTCGGTGGTGACACAGTCTCTTCATTTCGTGGCACAATCTCTACATCTCGGTAAAGGGTATACATCGCTCCATAGTTCAGAGAAAATCTCACATAAATCTCAGGAGGACAGGTTCGAATACATCTGAAATGGAGTTCGGATGTCACAAATTAAGCTCTCGATGATGAAACAAAAGTTTGGATTTAAGAAAACAAGTCGTCGGTGCTATAACAGAGATTAGAAGTTCAGTGAGGGCAGAGCGTTCGATATCATTACTTGGATAGGATATCTATGCTTTCGCAGTTCGATATTATGTATACACAGTTCAGTATTATGCCTCCCATATTTTGGTACTGTTATAGGAGCGGTTGTTGGGCGATTCTGAGAATCACCCCAATCACTATTATCACCGAAAATAGACTTTGCAAGCCTTTCTTTCACTTGGATACTTTGGTGAATTACCATC
>APFE030486983.1:71159-90594 GCA_000404065.3 Pinus taeda | reverse complement strand
GGGCAATGAACACCTACTTGGATTCCAGCGCTATTGTTTGATGAAGAGATGCCGCTCTCGCTCCTTTGCTCTGGTCGGTCACGATCCTCCACTATCCTCATGGATGGACACCTGCACATGCGAAGAGAAAACAAACACAAGCGTGAAATCTAATAAAAGCAACTATACATCAGTCAGAAAGGATGTAATTCACATTAACCATTACAAAGAAAATGAGAATGGAACCATAACAGTAGTCATCTATCATTTATTAATAAAAAACAGAGAAAGGTACAACCAATGTTCTGACGCTGAGTCCTTCTCAAGAGGGTCTAGCCAGCAAGTCTCATAAGCATTCACCCTTGGAGGTAGATCTCCCAAGACAAACAACTCTCTCTCTCATACAAGGCAACAAGACTTCACAACCTTCCTTAAGCTCTCTAGCAATCCACACTTAACACACCAACTGCCTATTAACAGCAGCACTAAAGCACTATGAATTCCTCTATGTCAAAAGCTATATCTAAAAAACTAGCTGCTCATGGCAATGGTGGAGGCTTATATAGGAGAAGGAGTCTCCATGGATGGTGGAAGGATAAGCTTATCTCCAAGAAAGGTGGCTCATATGACGAACAGACATGCCATAGAAGGGAAGGCAACATTCACAAGGCCAACAACCAGGTCTGGAGTCATCTGGAAGGCTGGCTGTTAGAACAAACTCGCCCAAACAGGATCAGCGTGGGTGTATAACTGGACTGGCGCACTGACATCGCATCTCAATAACGGAGGAGGTCTGGTCAGCGCGACTTAATACAAACAGAGGATGCGCTGGCTATGAAATTCGATCAGCGTGGGAAACCCGTGTGCTTCCGTGCTGGCAGCGCACCAATTGCACTATCATCTGCCAGTCAGCGTGGTTATTTCAATAACAGTCGTGATGATCAAATAAACTTTGGCAAAGAGGTTTATTTGGCCATTTCAGAGAGCATGAGCATGATGGATTTGATTTCATGACACAGTAGGGAGACTGACAAGGAGACAGTGACAAATTACTATGTAACACTTCTATAAGAAAGGATCATCAAGATTAAGATAAGCATCATCATCAATATTATCGACAACATCAACCACCTAGCCATAACCAAGTCAGTACCCTTGACGTGTGACACATATGCATCGTTTAATAAACAAGCTCACTCTAAAAAGAGATCAGAGCATGATGCTGGAAGGCTACAACATCTAGGACCATTCTCTCTAATAAAGTCAAAGTGACATAAGGATAACCTCCCTAGTCAGGTCACTATACAATGACATAGAGAGAATCATTGTCCTCTGCCAAACCATTTTCCTATACAAGTCAAAGTGGCACAGGGACTATAACCCTAATCAAGTCACTATACAATGCCATAAGAAAATGTCTATCCACAAAACTAATCAGGTCAAAGTGATACAAGGACTATAGCCCTAATTAGGTCCCTATACAATGACATAGGAACAATGTCAATCCATCAAACCATTCTTCAACCAAGGTCTACGTACTTGACACAGGGATAACCCCCCTAATCAAGCCATAATAAATGACACATGAAGAATTTCAGTCCATGATGTTATCCAATCTTTCAAACCATTGTCTAGCCAAGGTCATAATGACATAGGGAGAAATTCTCCAACCAAGGTCAAGACGACACAGGGAGAATATCGACCATTCTCCAACCAAGGCCATGAAGACATGGGGAGAATGTCCATCTCATCAACTCTCCTTCTTAATGAGACAGGTAATCTCCACAAGTCTAAGATAATTATACAATTGTACTTCTCAAAACATCCATGACCAATAGTACTAGATCACAAATTCTTTCCAGGTACCCAAATTGGATGCTCCCTCTCACACTGACAATCCATCATCCAGGAATTTGAGGTCAACTTTATCTATGGTCATAACAGGGCTTTTTGATGGCTCCCTCTAGAGGCAATACCTTCTCCACAGTTGCTCCCTTTGACATATGAGTCCTTTCATCAAAGACAAGTCATGTTGGATCATCAACCGAGGAAAACATCTTCACAATGTTCTCTCCCTCTTTACAAGAGAACCTTCTCAAACCATGTTGCTATCTGTGACATGCTAGATCTGGACTTCTCTTAGGCACAATGAAGGCATACTTCAAACTAAGTGTTACCTCTGAACTTGGGTCTCATCTAGTAACTATCCTTCAAGTAGCAATTTTGGAAAGTACTCTTGCTTTGCTTCATTCTTACACTTCTTCCAACTATTATCAAATCCTTGATAACTTCTATTATGTACCTGCAATCCTCATAGGAATTCATGGAGGAACAAACACAATTAGGTAAAGTATATAGAGAAGAGACTATCCAACAACAAAGACAATAACAACAATAGTAATCAAAGAGAAGAGACATAGAGTACTTATCTTTTGAGAAAAATCTGCTCCCTCTTGTTGGAGAATGTAATTAAGTTCAACCTTCATAATTGTATCAAAATAAATTTTATGTAAAAATCAAAAGAAAAGAAAAGAAAAGAAAAATTATTATTATTTTTCTAGACAAGCATGTTCTTCATGCCTCTAGGTTTTCGAGTCAAAGAGTCAAAGTCCTATTTGGACCTATTGTAAAGAGAAAAGGAAAAATACTTTTTAAATCTGTATTTTTGGGTCAAAAACCCTCTATATGCCAAAGTCTTCCTACTTGTCAAGTCGGCCCTGCCCCAAAGAACATGACTATTCATACTCCTTTGGAAAAATATAAATAAAGAGAAGTTGGAGCTCATTTGGAGACACACTTCACATGTTTGGTTATGAAATATTGCAAAGAGACATAGGAAAGAAGACGAGGGCCAAAGTCTGAGATTGAAGAAGATTTTTTCTTGAAATCTGATTTGTGAAAGTTTTTTCTTGTTGAAGATATGTTGTTGGTATCTTGAGAATGGATTTGTTGTGCAGAAGGAAGGATTGACTTGGTAACTAGAGACTTGGTTATGGGTATTGGATATCTCATCTAATCTAATTCTATAAGAATTTAATTTTTTGGGTTTTCCCCTTGGAGGGGTTTTGCCCTGGCTTGGAGCTTATATCTTGTGTATTTGTGATCTTCATGTTTTTACATTTGTTAATTACTTGATGAAATAAAAAAACATAATAAAATAATGCCAAAAAATTCACAAGTAATTATCAAGAAAGGAGAAATTACATTAATCTCGTAGCCTCCATGTTTTCTCCAACATGGAATCAGAGCTATGTTTTGACTATTACATTAATCTTGTAGTCTCCATGTTTTCTCCAACATGGAATCAGAGCTATGGTTTGACTATTACGTTAATCTTGTAGCCTCCATGTTTTCTCCAACATGGAATCAGAGCTATGGTTTGACTAATAGAGACCTGAAGATCACTCTGTTGGCATCAAAGTATCATACATATTGTAGTTGTTTCTGAAGATCACTCTATTGGCATCAAAGTATCATACATATTGTAGTTGTTTCTGGGATCATATTCCCTAATTATGAAAGCATTGCATGATTAATATTCGGTGTCAAAATGATCTGCATTTATGTACAATGGTCCATCTATGAAAATGAATATGGCGTATCTTCCAAAATGAAATGTTGGCAACATTAAACAATCTGGTAGTTTCAAATAAGAAACTTCATATAGATAGGTTTGATGGGACAGAGAGACGTATAGGTTTTATTCATCCCACCAAATGAATTTTCAGGGCGGGTTGTGGGATTATTTATGTTGGTCGAACAATTTCACGAGACCCAGGACTTCGATCACATTACCTTGACCTATAATATGAGATTGTGACCTCGCTTTGTGGTGAAATCGCACCATATTTTCATATGATTTAAATCTACAATGATTCACTATACATATTTGCATCGTAACTCTGAGGGTTTCTATATGGAAATTGGCTTGTTGTTTCAAGAGCTCACTGTTTAAATACAGCATGAACATGATTATATTCGACGGATCCTCATAATGTAGTTTGCTCATTAATAACTCACATCAATCTAGGACCCATTAATTAATGTGGCCTGCTATGAGGTTTGGATTCGTGGGGATCGCTCCAATGCTCACACCATTACTCTATGGCTTGTATTTATGACATATACTTAGGTTTCTCACATTTGTAAATGACTATGTCAATGCCGCTCAATATATTATATCAGGTGGTATCTAGATATGGATCTCGTTCTGTTCTCACTCTTATGTGGCTCACTCAATGATACAGACCTCACATTTACATCATTCAATGATATAGACCTCACATTTACATGTGATATTATTCTCAGTTCTCACATATGGTATCATTTTGTGGCTTCATATTTTATATCAATGTTGTGAACATCACGATCGGGATTAAATCTGCAAGTGGAAAAAATCAGAAAAAACTGAAGAAAAAAATCACCAAATACATTTTTTTTTTTTTTTTTTTTTTTTTTTTTTTTTTTAATATCTAAAGCATCTACAATATAAAATAAATGCATTTACACATAAATATGATAAAATAACTAATATATAAGAGGTGTAATATCATTTCTAATGCTACATCACACATAACGGTGAATCACGTCTTGAATAGTAAGTCTTGACTCCCAACTTAGCCTCAAAATATCAACAAAAAATATAATAATGTATCTCATATCATGATTCATACTGTCATATACAATGAAATGAACAAAATAACTAATACTATTGATTTCCTTAGCCCCTTTTGCGAGAAAATGCAATAGCTTTCCTTCTAGATGTAGATGGTGGTGGAGTTGGCAGTGGACTCTGTTGTCCTCTAGAAGCTAAAGAACTAGGAGGTATACCACGTCCTCTAATGGAGACAGGGGTAGTCTAGGTAGGTGGTGTCACCTCCTCCTCTTGTTGCTCCTGCTCCTCCTCCTCCTCCTCCTCCTCCTCCTCCTCTACCCCCTCCACTACCTCCTGCTCTAACCAATCAACAACCGACTCCATGAGAGGCCTCTTGGCCTCAACCCTCCATGCAACAATGGTGTCAATCCATCCAATGAAATGGCCTCCACATCAGGTGTCCTCTCAAGTTTCATCATCCACAATCGAAGATTGTAGTAGACGTAGACAAGGTCATTAAGTCGATGGAACTCCAACCTATACAAGGGTCATAAATTAATAAATTATAAATAGTACAATAATAATTATAAAAAAATTATTATTTAATGAATTCAAAAAATTAATTGGAAATTTGGAATATTTTAAGTTTTAACCTGTTGCACTTCTTGGTATGTATATTTTCAAATACACTCCAGTTGTGCTCACACTTTGAGGAGCTGCATGTTTGGTTGAGCACTTGAATGGAAAGTCTTTGCGGATTGGGTACTTTGCCACCATAGCTTCTCCACCATGCATCTACAACAAATAAGATAAACATAAGAAAAAAATGAAATTTGAAAGTTAAAGAAAAGTATGAAGTTATGAACTTGAAGAGACAATGAAATTTGAAACAAACTAAAACATACCTGCCTTTTTAGTCTTCCTATAAACCACATCCATGTCAAAGCTAAATGTGCCACCTACCATCCTGTATATCTCCATTTCTTTGGAGATTTCTTCATGTTCTATTGGAGATGACACCATCCTCTGAACACAAGTGAAGAATCTGTTAGTGTCGGTCTTGAGCCCTCCATCGGTGATCAACAACTCTTTGCATATGCATAGGTAGGTGTCTCATCAGCATCAGTTTTGCATCCCGTTAGGCATGCCATAACACTGATGGAGGAGCTGGTCTTTGTTCCCTTCTTGGCTTTGCTGGAATCAGGTCATATCACTTGAATAAGCTTGTGTCACACTTGTTTTATTTTTGTCTTGAAATCCCAAGTCTAGGTCTAGGGTTTCGGTCAAAATCACTGCAAGGTCATGAGTCAAAGGTCTAATAGTCCCAGCAAGCCAGAAGGAGGTATGTAAATATGTTCCATTGATATTTTTCATCAGCTACAGCTCATTTATACCTTGGATTTAAAAACTCTGTTTTTAAAACCAAGGTCATCTGAAATTTGCAAAAATAAGGAAAATTTTCAAAATTCTTCAGAATGTCGGCAACAACCCTGGTTTCCTCGCCAGAGTCCATCAGATAGTCAACCTGCAAAAAGAACCAAGTTAAAGCACTGAAAAGATCAATTTCAGGCAAAGTGAAATTTAAAACAGTGTGAAAATGAATGTCAAAACATATAACATTAGAAAGTGGGTTTGTTGATTTAATTTTTTCTAATGAGGGCCTATAAAGACTAAATTTTATTCTTCATAGCCTCATTGTGCATTTGCAAACTTGCAAAACACAAGAGAGAGGGCAAGAAGGGCAATTTGCAGCATTTGGATCATTTCCAAGGGGCGCGACCAGTTGGGCGGGGCGCGACCACTCAGCGCCACTCCCACAGTGCGTTTTCAGAAGGGGCACGACCACTCAGAGGGGGCGCGACCACTCGAACCTGGGGCGCGACCACTCGGCCTGAGTTTGCCAGAAAACTTCTAAATCAATTAAATCGCCCTCCCAAGTGCCAAATCGATCGAGGTAGGATCTAAATTCATCAATGATGCCAAGGGATGATTAAATGTTGATGTGTCTAATGGTTTTATCCTTTAAGATTTGCAAGAGAATGGATGAATTTGGCTGTTGTTAATGTAGGCATTATTCTAGGGTTTGTGTGTTTTCTCAAGGTTTTAAGTCCCTCTTATCCCCTCCTTTTTCCTTTTAAATTAAATTCACAAATGTTAATACATGTTTATCTCTTATTTCATTTGCAAGAAATGCTAAATTTCCCATCATAAATTCCTAAAAACCCTATCCCTCCCCAAATCCCTTTACAAAACCCTATTGCCCTTCCATATTTTACCCAAACCCTAATACCCTCCACACAGCAAACAAATTAAATGAACAGCAGCAAGGAAACAAAAACAATAACAAAAAATATGAAAATAGTATGTGAAAAGAAAAATAGCAATAATATGCCAAAATGAACAAATATGAAAAGAAGAGATATTTCTGTGTATAAAAAACAAGAGGCAGGCTGCTGTTATGATATCCATAGACAAAATACAAAAGATGCAGTTGTATATATTTAGAAAATGGACATATTGCTGTGGTTATGGTTTACAAAATAATGTTGCTGTGTCTCCCAAAACCAAACTCTGTTTTCCCTTTTTTCTCTTTTCCTTTTGAAGTTGTCAATCTCCTTTTGACAAAAATGTAAATAAATCCCTCCTTCCCCTATGACCAAATGTACATGAATCCCTTTGAAACAACAGAGTTTTCCTCATGATGTACATTAAAGGACACATTAAAGGACAACAACTCAAATGAAAAATGTTGTCCCATACCCCTGTTGAAATGTATGTCCTTTCCCTTAGTCACTATCATACATGTTTTCCCTTATGATAAAATCCTAATAAAGTATTTCGTTGCAAATGATTTCCTGAAAGATGAGATGATATGTTTAAACATTTTGTGAATTATCCCTAAAAATCCCTGTTTGTATATTTTCCCATTCCTTATTAAAAATC
Source organism: Pinus taeda (assembly GCA_000404065.3). NCBI lineage: Eukaryota > Viridiplantae > Streptophyta > Pinopsida > Pinales > Pinaceae > Pinus > Pinus taeda. The sequence goes on along the minus strand of APFE030486983.1, from coordinate 83,078 downwards.
CCTCCCCTAACATTTCCCTTATGATTTTTTCCCCTTGAAAACAACATACTTCTCAACATTTTGCAGGCAGAGGCAGCAGTTCTATTTATCTTTCAGCTTGCTCATCTTGTTCCAAAACCATGTCAGACACCGAGAGTTATGAGCCTAGTGATGACCATTCATCATCTACAGAGGTTGAGGTACAGAGGAGTCCTCATAAGGGTGGAAAGGGCGGTCATCACAGGTTATTGGGCCAGGATGCATGTTTGCACGGCGAAGATGAAAATTCTTCAAAGGAGGTTGACCAAGGCTCCCAAAGGAAAGAAGAAGACCAACCCACTCAGTATCTTGGCCGAGGCCTCTCTCACTCACCATGGTACTCATTATCTTCCTCCAAGCAGCAAACCCAAGAGATTTTGAGAATTTTGAGGCATTTTTGGCATTTTACAGGTTTTGGCCACTCGACTCGTCTCACCCCGTACGAGACCAGTCATCGAGACAGCTAGGAACGGGGAAAAATATACATGGTTGGATTTTTCATGCAAATATACACTTTCCTATGGAAGGGTTTCAAATTTTGTGAAGATCTGGGCTCCCAAAAGCTCAAAATACATGCAAATTTTGACTTTCTGCCCCTTTTTTGAGTTGCAAAAAGTAGTCTTGGGAGATTTGATTTTTGAGGGGTGAAATCAACTCCAAATTCCGAAATTCTAGTTGGGTTGGAAAGTAGACTTCCAGGCCTTTCCAACGAGCTATCCTGCACCTGATTTGGACACTGGGAAGGCCTTCAAACAGAGCTGCAAATGGGTGCGATCAGTCAGGATCATGGGCGCGACCACTCAGGCAAATTTGCCAGTTTTGACCAGTTCGGCCAGCAAAGCACTGTTTTCACCTTGGTTGACTATTTGAGCATGTAAATGATGGATTTTTGTGTAAATTTCATGGCATTAGATACTTTTACTCTTCTTTACCACTTCTAGAAGCTTCTTTTATGTAAATAGTAAATATTTAATGCATGGATAGGTTTCCTAAGTTTTAGAGGCAAGTTGTTGAGCTGGCCTATTATCTAGTGATTGATTTAGAATTAGTTCCAATAGCTCCTAGGAAGCTGAGCTCGACCCCTAGAGGTGGGGAAAAGAGTTAGACCTTCTATATTATGCCTTCTCTTTCTCATTTTCATGGTTGGACTCTAGAGGGAGAAGCTCATTTGTATATTTTACTTGTATTTCTGCAATTTGAGGAAAGGGAAGGCTAGGGTTTTGCAGACTTCATTGTGGAGTCTTGTGGATTATTATGTTGATGGTGTGTTTCCTACTTGTCATTGTAAGTGTGTTTATGTGTTCCATCTCTTAAATCTCTTGCTGCTAATTAAACAAAAGAAGTGATAAAGTTTGAATTCATGCATGCCATGCTCAGCTTTCAATTTTGTTTAATGTTTATGTTTTCCATTGTCTAGAGAGGATTCAAATTCATTGTTTGCCCTCTTTAGCTTCTCTCCTTTCCTCCTTGATCATCTATTCCAGCTAAATGCATCAGCATAAACTCCTACCTTTCCCCAAAGACCCACCTGCAAAAACTGAGCTCAATCCCCGCACCCTGAATTGCACTCCCTCCAATTGCCACCAAAAAACCCAAAAACTTTAAATCAACCCCCCTTATCAGTTTACTAGCCTAAAATCCTTGTTCCTAATTGGTCAACTCATCTTATTGACAAATTCATCGAGTTTGACCCGAGAGAGCCTTCTCATACCTGGTAGGGCTAGCTACGAGGTGAAATGGTTTGATGTAGCTTTGAGGTTTGTCTATCTCAGCCTAGGTGAAATCTCAAGTGCTAACATGCTCTATCCATACTCCATATCAATCCTCGGGCAGTCGCATGTCACCTTCAACGTGTGTTACCTTTAGGCTTATCCGCTTCACTATTCAACAATCGAGGTACATTGGCAATTGGCTTAAATAATAGGTATATTACTATATTGAAGTTTCAATGTCGTTTTCAAAGGCAATTTTCAAGTTTCATTGTTCAACAATCTAATGTTCATCATATTCCTTTGGTTATGAATTTTCAACCCTATAAATGAGGCTTAAATAGATTTAAAAAATGCACTAAGAAATGGTTTCATACCAACCATCGAACAAGTCATCAAGCATTCCTTCCTTGGTCGATGTCTTGCCGACTTCAAAGGATTTAACCACGCATTCACAACTTTGGGTATTTTTGTTCTTCTAGAATCTGTTATTGATGTATGTGTTCAGTTGTCTTATCCTAAACGAACTTGCAAATTCAAGATTACAATGCAATATATGTTGATAATATTTCCTTTAGGTAGAACTTACTCATATATACCTAATTGTGTTTCAAGGTCATAATGATATATTAGGTTGAAATGTGCTTGTGTTGCTGGACAGACTCCTCTTTGATCCTTAACAAAACTTCATATCCTTTAAAACCAACCCTCTTATTTGCGAAGTTATGTATGGAATTTTTAATTTTAATTTTTTATTGTATTTTACAGGAGCCAAATTAAATATAAGGCACAACTCCAAATCTAAACAGAAGCTGCAATTTAAACACAAGTCCAAAACAACAATAATTCAGAGGGAGAAGGACTTTTCTTGGGCTTATTGTGACAAGATTCTTGGAGACCCTAAGTTCCTTTGTAAATTTTGCAAAGCGAAATGTAGTGGAGGCATTTATAGATTCAAGTACCACCTTGCACAAATACCCCGCCATGATATAGGTCTCTGCAAAAACGTTGAAGAAAATGTCAAACACCAAGCAAACTTGGCCATTGATATGTTGAGTCAGCATAATGCAAATAAAGAAAATAAAAAAAGAAGAAATAGGAACTCCTGGAGTTGAAAATTTTTCTTCCACTGCCCCTTTGTCAGATCCCTCTATTGAATCCTCAATGCAATTCCCAAGTTTCCCACACATGCCTCCAAGTCCAAGTCAAACTCAAGGCCAAATGAATCCTCCTGCATTAAACATTGGAGGTGGAAACATAAACACTTTTTTTTCTCCCCACACAAAACCCGGTTCCAACCTACCTTGGATACCACTGGTTGGAAAAAAAATATTCATAGTCAGGCAAGGAAGGCCATTGCTAACTTTTGGTACTATTCTGACATACCTTTCCATTGTGCCATAAGTCCTTATTGGTAAGCTATGATTAATGCAATTGTTGTTGCAGGTCTAGGGTTCAAAGCTCCTTCATTAGAGAGCATTAGGACAAATTTGCTATTAGAAAGTGTTGAAGGTTCCATGCTTGTGCTATTTGAGTTTCGTTCATGATGGGTAGAAACAAGGTGCACGATCATGAGTGATGGATGGACAGATCAGAGGAATATAACTTTAATAAATCTCCTTGTATTTTTTCCAATAGGTACAATGTTTCTCAAATCAATGGATGCCTCAGATAAGGTTAAGACTGCGCAACTTATTTGTGAAATGATGGAGGAAGTCATTCAAGAAGTGGGAGAAGAACATGTTGTACAAATTGTCACCGACAATGCAGCTAATTATATGGCTGTTGGTAGACTTTTTGAGATTAGGAACCCCACTATTTTTTGGACCTATTGTGTTGCCCATTGTATAGATCTAATGCTTGAGGGCATTGGTAAGCTTCATTGGATACATGAGGTTGTGGAGAAGGAAAAATCCATAACCAAATAGCTATACAACCACATTATTGCCATAAACACCATGAGAAAATACACTGAAGGTAAAGAAATTGTTCGACCTGCAGTGACTATATTTGCAACAAATTTCATATCTTTGCAATTTGTGGTTTAGTAAAGGATAAATCTGAAGAGGATGTCCTTGGGACTTGAGTGGATGGCATCTAAACATTCCAAGACCCTTGAAGGCATTGAATTTGTTACACTTGTGTTTAATGACTGTTTCTGGAAAGATGTCGAAGAGATTATTGCTGTGATGGAGTCCCTTGTTAGAGTTCTCAGGTACTTCAAGTCTTTTAACTTTTTCATGTTTTAAGTTTCATTTCAAGCTTCTTTTTATTTTCAATGTTTCATATTAATTTAAATTTGAAAGCTTGAACTTTCAGGATGGTTGATGGTGACAAACCCATTATGGGTTACATTTATGAGGGGATGGATCTCACAAAGGAGGTCATCAAAAGAAGATATGGGGATGAGGAGGCAAAGTATATGCCTCTTTGGGACATTATTGATGCACATTGGGATAGGAAATTGCATTCCCCCTTACATGCTACTAGGTACTTCTTAAACCCATAGTATTTTTATGATAAGAGAAAATTAGTGAGCATGGGGAGGTTCACAAAGGACTTATGACATGCATGGAAAGGTGCTTCCCTGATCCAAAATTTCAAAGTCGTGTCTTTTCCCAACTATAGAACTATAAAGCACCAACTAAATTATTTTCCTATACCAGTGTTATACGAGAAAGGTCTAAGGTGTTTCCAGGTACCCTTTGAGGCTTGAAGGCTTTATCAGTTCATTAAATTTATTTAAACTTTATTTTGTATGTTAAATGTTTTATTAAATTTTGTTGTCTTTTTAAGTTTTTACTATTTAGTATTTAGTACATCTACTCACGAACCCTTGCCACTTGCTATGTCTTTGGTGGCAAAAAATTTGTAGTTATATGCTATATTTGAAGGGATTTGCCATTTGAATCTTAAACCAAGCATGCAGTGCTTTAGGTTGTGAGTGCAATTGGAGCATGTTTGAGAAAATGCATTCTAAGAAGCACAACTGATTGACACAAAAGTGCTTAAATGACCTTGTATTTTTCCATTACAATCTACAATTTCGCAACAAGAAAATACTAGGTGAGAGCTTGAATTTGAAGGTTTCATAATTTGATTTGGAATTTAAAGTTTAAACTTTAAAGTTCAAATTCAAACTTGAATTCACATTTCAATGTCTCATGATAATGATAGGTTTGGATCATTCACCAATAGACCTTGAAGAGATAGATTTGCAAACTACAAATGCAGCAGATTGGGTCTAATTAGAGGAGGATCCTCTTTTAAGCCTACATGACTTGAACAACTTTGAGAGTTAAGCAAGCGAAGGAGTGTTGAGGGAATAAGTCCCCTAGGGCTTTGGGTTAGCACCTTAGTAGAGCAGGAGTAATCTACAACAAGAAACAATCACAACACTCAGGCAACATGCTTAAACAAACTAACTATGCAAGGATGAACATACTCGAGTGTCCTTCGTTTGGGTAGTTCCAGCCAGGGTTCAAACCCTCTGCAACTCCTAATGATCTTCCAACCTGTAAATCAACCAATTCGAGTACACATAGCAACATATAGATAAAACATTATAGTGAAATCAACTTTATATCATATAATTAGATGGTTAGTTATACATTGAAATAATCATTCATATATAAACCATAACAATAACATCAGATGCACAAACAAAGTTGATATCATGAACAAGACAACGTTTCTTTTATTGTAGAAAACTATAATCAAAACATGGAAAGATTTCACCTGAGTCTTCCTCTTTCGGCTCCAAGCGGAATCGTTATCCACGTCCGTCCAGTCCCAATCTTCAATAGTCTCCTTCCATAACAAATACCATGATATCTCCAAGCATATGAAAGAACATCAAAACTCAAGGAAACAAGGGCTTCCTGAACTTGGTGAAGTGTTTGAAGCACAGGGATTCTTCAAACTTGATCAGGGGATAATCTCAGTATACTAATTCTATCATTTCTCTCCTCCTTGAGGCCTTCCCATTGAATTCTTTTTATACTTCTCCCAAATTAGTTTTTTAGTTGGGAAACAGTTGGGAATAGTTGGGCCATGGGCACTAATAGGTAATCAACTGGTAAAACCCATGATCTCTGCCCATAGTTAAGGAAATTTAATTTTTAAAGTGTTTTAACATATATACGTGGGTTGGGTATAGATTGGCCTACATGTACACTCTTTTAATACAGTGCAAAGTAGCGTATAGGGAGTAAAACATTGTTTTAAAAATATTTTGGACCAAGTCTGGAAGGAGGGGTTGCCCTAGGCCATAAACCAAGCATCACAAATACCAATGGTGATATTTGGAGCTATAACAAATGCCCCCTAATATATAAGGTTAGAAGGGGTACATGATGGCCGAAATGTATTAAGTATGTGGAAAGGAAACCTGTCAAAAACTAAGAAGGACTTCACCATATTTCATCTTGCCAAGCCAGTAAAAGAAGATCAGAAAGAAACAACTGTCTAAGGCAGGCATACCCATTCTCAGAGAAAGTAAAGCATGTCCACATATCAAGTACAAGCAGATCCACTATGTATACAAGTATAAGGAACTGAAAGTACATAACAGATCATCTGATCATGATCGAACAAGTACATGTTTGAATATCAAATATAAGAAGATGACCAATGATGCTGAAAGATGAAGCTGATCACTGATGTCAAAAATTGATCCCAAATAGTACCAAATGAACATGATGGAATAAGATGATACTACATCGCAACTCGGATGCCAGCATATAGGATGTCGCTGTGAAGGACTGCAACATATAATGTGGAATGGTGTCAACTAGCAGAAACAAGAGCAACTGACAAGTGAACCAAAAAATGTTGATGCAACTCGAGGTCTTCACTGACCGCCGTGGTACATTTCTACACAATGGGAATAAATGATCTGAAGTCGACCATGTGATAAATCATTTGATTACTGGTCATTGATGTATACTATTAACAAACACAAGACTACTCATCGATAATGATAATGAGAGTCAAGGTACCCAGTACAATCTAACAAATGCGAATAGATGAGCTGAAGACGAACACTTGGAAGAATCTATCAATCAGGAGACAATGATGGTTTCCCACTGTCGATAATGAAGGATCTGCAATTGATGACTGCAAACCCCAAGGTACTACCAAATGGACTTGTTGTGCCCTACAACAACCCCCCATTTCATATCATTAAAATTTCAAAACTATAATGTGAAATGGGTCCCTTTTTTTAATTTTTGTTTCAAATTGGTATTAATTCAAACTTCTATTTCACAAAATGCTTTTTCGATAAAACTAATCAAAAACCCCAATATAAAACGATTTATCTTTATCATTGCACTAAAGCGATCGCAAGATCGCATATCGCAATGACAAATAAAACACAATGTAAGGGACATGTTAGTTTTTGCCGATGTGAAATCGCTATCGGATATCGGCAAAACATAAAGTAACACGAGTAATGATTCTTGCTGAAATGCGATACGAAATTGGCAATCGGCAAACGGTAATCGGCGATAACATCTAAAACACAATTAAGCTTCCCTTCATCCAATGCGATGCGATATCGCTATCGGCGATCAGTGACTCACCATGCCCTCATCTTAAACGGCCCTACCAGCTATGCCCGACGCGATGCGATATCGGATATTGGCGATCGGGGATTCCAAGCAAAACCAATCTAATAACTTAGCATTTCCCCGATGCCCGATTTCGCAAAAGGTAAATGGCACAGTTCTCAAAGTAATAGTCGTAAAGGCAGTTTGATATAATTTATTCGTAATTAAGGCCATATCCTTTGAAAAAGCCACTCATCCAAGTTCAAACCGCCAAATCACCCTAAGCATGCTTCAAATAAATCATTTGTCCATTAATCAAAGCAATTGTAATTAATGAGACTGACAGGCCGTAACGACCATTTAATAAGAAAAGCAGGCTTGAAGCCTATCCACGTATTTGATCCTAAGGCCACCTTAAGTCGATTAATTACTATGAATGCGCCAAGATATATATATTTCATTCTGTTCGATTCATGATATTGTTGCATGTGTTGCGCTTATCTTTCACTCTACGCAGAATTCTTCCATAGAAACAGAAGAGAGTGGAATGGGAAAGAAATCCAAGAAGACTACAATGCCTACTGCTCCGCCAGCCGCAGGGCTAGCTGTCGCTGATCCAACTGGGAAGAACAAAGGACTGATATCAGATACAACATGCTTAGGACTCACCAGGACCACTTGGCAAGGGACTTATAATTTGATTGAAGCGGAAGGGCCAATGGTGACCGAAGTAGAGATTTTATGTGATAAACACCAGCAAATCTGATGCCAATTTAAAAGATTTGGCTGACTCCTTCCTACACAGAATAGTGGCTCAGGAGCAGGTTCTTCCTTATACAGATGTGGTAAGATGGGCACTCCAAGAGCTTCCAATTATCAATAGACTGTTTGAAACTGCGGACGGGACGATTTTCGGTTCGTTTCGAGCCGAAGACCTAAGGCTAATGTATCACCTGCCGCGAGAAGAGAAGAAATATAATGCTGCATTTTTGGAGAAGTTTCGAGCAAATAATGAGACCGAGTCTGAACCAATTCGAGGCTGGAGACAGAATCCAACAAAACACAAGCATGAAACCTCGGGTAAGTACTCAGTTGACTCCCTGTGTTCTCCTTACTGTTATGCTGGAATTATGACGTGTAGGCTATGGGGATTGCATGACTCTGCCAATTTCACCAGAGAAATGGTTCCCCTAATAGAGGCAGCATGTAGTGGAGAAATCATGGATTGGGCGGTTATATTATCCGACAAGTTAGCCAAAGCCATTCTTTACTTCAGGTCTGACTATCATGTCACAAAGAGGGTTATTCCGCCATTTTATTATAGTGCCTATATTATGGATGTGTTGTGTTTTAATTCTGAGTTTCCTGTGCTGGGATGGAGGTGGACGTCGCAAGACCCCACACCCATTCACATATATCATCTGAAAAACTATGGTAAGACTAGTTATTAAGCACCATGTTTGGTCAATTAGTGTTGTTTAATTGCTATCATTAAATTGTCAACCCGGGGCTTGTAAGCTGATGAAGTGAAGTGTACAATATATACTTAAGTAGCCCTTCCTAGTTCTTTTGTCGTTTTTAGTTTATGTCTAAATTATCTTCCTAATATGATGTGATGAAGTTATAAACAAGTGAGTGAATGTGTGTGTATGTGATGATTTCTAAATGCTTCTTGAATTCTAAAGAGAAAACTTGAATAATGACTTGAAATGGAATTAAAATATCAAATGAAAGCAAAGCATTAAACAAAAGACTAATGGCACTAGTCCAATACCTTTACTGCTGATAGAAATGAAAATGATATTTACATTAACTCTGCTGAAAGCAAAAACACTACTCTAGTAATCCAAAAATTAAATGACAAATGACACTACTTAATTCTCCCTTAACATTCGGCCTTTAGCTGAATTGATCATGTGAAAAAGAAGAGTTAGGAGTGAATTAGCAATATGAGTCTAAAAACTAAATAAATCAAGCTACAGTTAGATAATGTTTTGGTCCCATAAAAGTTAGTGAATTATGATAAACAGAACCATTAAGATATTGGAAACTTGACAAAACTTGATAAGGTAAACCAAGTAAAGAAACTAGCTAAGCAAGTAACTAATGAAAATCACAGCAAAAAGTCAGCAGTTGAGATAATACAACTTCAGATGCCACTAGTGTTAAAAAGAAGTAAAAGCACACTGTCCCGGGCTCCTAATCAAAGCTGTAAAAACACACTGATCAGTCATGAAGATTACAGAAATGTAAATTAGCATAATTCAAACTGTACATTAATATACATGATCAAGTAAAGAAAAAGAAATGCAGGAAAGTAAATTCAAAGGCTACTGTACAATGGTTGTAGCAGACAAGGGCCCTTCATCCACTTCAACTAATTAAAAGATCAGATACACGGATAGAAACAGAACTGTCTTCTTTGAATTAAATCAACTCATAATAAACACAGTGGGAAGCGTAAAACGCTTTATAAAAAGGTCTTCAAAACAGAGTTTATAGCAGCAAAATATTAACTAAACCAGACTAACTATTCAGCGTATGGAAATGCTTTATTTATAGCAAGAACATCAACTGTCCTGTGCATAAACTAAGCTAACTAACAGCTAGGAAAAAGACACGTTCAGCAGCACCGAGCACGGATCTAGGGAACAGTCATCATGGTTTAATAAATCTGGTGTTGGATTCTTGTTCCCTGCAATCTTCGTGGCTAAAGGAGAAGCCAGTTGTGACTTACGTGCTCCAACCAAACACGCAGAGCCGTGCCACCGTTTGCAACCTTGCCGTTTGACCAGAGCTACCTCCGAGTTGACCAGGGGTGTCGACGACCAGTTTGGCTGAGTTGATAGCACACGTACCATGTACACAGTCATACAAACTTGCCCATGTGGCTCTTTTCTCTAGAAGACACCTGGATCATATCAAACAAGAAAATGGCTGTGGAATCTGGGATCGGCTGCGGAATCAGAGATTGGCTGCGGAAACCTGTAACAGCTGTGAAATTGCAGCACTTTGAACCAAAAATCTAAACCAACAGTCAACCATTAGCACAATTAGCAAATCATGTTAAAAAGTCCTATAATGCAATGAATTGAACAAGTTGATGAAGGAAATGATGACAAAAGAAGAAAATGAGTAGGAAAAGGCTGTTGGGAGGATGGGTAAATGAGTGCAGGTTTGAGGCCCAACAATTCTCTCGACTGTATGCCTATCACATCCGGTTGCTCATGCACTTTACCAGGGTGAGGATGATGAACCTCCCGTTTTTCATATGCAGGAAAATAGAGAGGATTAACACCTTCATGTTGCATAAGACCCCCCAGCAGCAGCAAAGCGAGTGTTATCTCCACCCAAGGTGGAAGGGGCCTCGCTTTCGGCATCAGCGACATAGGTACTGGACAAGGGCAAGAAGCCCGTGCATAATGAGCGGCGATCAGGTGTGCAAAAGACCAATGTCATCCTCGTTCCGGATGATGAGGCAGAGGCAGAAAATGCCAAACTTAGGATGACCATTCAGGAGCAGGACTCGGAGATCCAAGACTTTATACTCAATGTGGAGGAGGCCAGATGGATCATCAAGTATCTGGAGCAGAGGAACAAGCAGCTTGAGGACCAGCAGACAATCATGGAGTTGCAAATCATTTGTGAGAATCGACAAGTTGCCCAACAGAGGAGGATCAAGTTCACTACCTTGGAGAAAGAGATCAACAACAACCGTGAGTCTTGGTTAGAGTGGGTCAATCTACACCTGGAGAGACTACTGGAGAAGGCCAACAGGGACAAAACCATATTAAGGAGGATGACTTGTCATTACAGGGCACGGAACATGAGCGCAAAGGCCTGAATAAGGAGCTTGAAGGCCAAACTGAGCAGAGGAACAAAAGAGGCAAAAGAGCAAGATCAGCTTCAAATCTTGTCAAAAGCTTCTGTGGCCCAACATAGTGCCTCTTAGAGAACCTCCAGCCCAGTCACATGGGAATTTTTTGGCACAAACAAAGGTTTTTCTCTATGCGCAGCATCACCGGCGCGATGCGTAGGATTGGGAGCTTCAAATGAGAGATGGTTTGCATTTTTGGATTCAGCAGGAAAAATCATGACTACTAGAACTCAGGCAAGAAACTTGGGCATGATTTGAGTCTCTAGGAGGTCAAAAACACCCAAAAAATGGCCTCACTACCCCTATTTTGACACACAGGAAGCAGTCTTGGGAGAATGAAGATCTGGAGGGGCAAATGAGCTCCAAATTCAAAACTTCCACTTGGGTTGGAAAGTAGACAGGACAGGATTTCCAACGAGCACACTTGGGCACATTTTGGACTCCTAAAAGTTCCTCAAAACCATCCTCAAAGTGGCACAACACATACAGAAAAGGGTGCGGCGCATATAGGATAAAAGGCCCAAAATGCCTCTGTTTCGCGAAATTTCACTTCCCGACTTTTCATAAGTGGGCCCCCTCATTTACACTTCATTTTTTTGGCACCAAAGGTGGCTTTTAAAGAATTTTCACTCTAGATGGGCATCTATCCAAGTGGCAAAGGAAGGCAAAGGTTCACCCAAGCCATTTGTCATGTTTGTGGCGCTGCACCTGTAGCTGATGTTTGGCTCTCCACCTTCATTTTGTAATGATTCGAGTAACTCCC
>APFE030486983.1:41430-58760 GCA_000404065.3 Pinus taeda | reverse complement strand
AAACCACAAATGTAGAATTCCATTAGAATATTGTGTTTATTGAATACAAAAATGAAATCATTGCATTTCTTTAAAGTATTTTTTGAAATCAAAATTACCGAAATTACATATTGATAACCTAGTGGGTGTAGGATAAAATTCACCCGTGTCATTCACATAAAGCATGAGAAAAAACCGAATACTATATATAAAACCAAGAAAAATTCAAATTCATCACTTCTAGGGACCTCTTAACCACCCTGCCAATACATTTACATAAGTATGTTACTGTTTGCGGTTAGAAACATTACCCAAATTACAATCTGTTTACTCCAACATATGTTGGAAAGTTATAGAAGGATGACTAGTGCAATCAATCCATTCCTTTTAGCCCTGGATTTGTTTCAGTTTAAAACAGAGGTATACAAATATACTTGTCCAATGTCTATGCTTTAACCATTCACCTTAAGATGTTTTTACAATATAATTTCCTAAGTCTATTTAATATCTTCATTATCATAAAAACCAACCTATATATCCCTTTGAGCACTTGGTAGACCCAGAATTAAGATGGATCTAAGATGATAGAATTTCCCTTTTAAATAGTCTATGTTCAAATGAATACCATGGTATTATCAATACCATGGATTATCATAAACTGGTAGACCCAGAATTAACATGGATCTAAGATGATAGAATTTCCCCTTTAAATAGTCTATGCTCAAATGAATAACATGGTATTATCAATATCGTGGGTTATCATAAACCTCGAGCTTAAAAATTACTATTAGTAATTTATAAAAATTAATACAATTAATATTTTATTTTTTATTTTAACCAAGCTAAAATGTTTAACCTACATTAAATTACAACATCCATTCTTGATCCACCAAGCCCCAAGAGCATCAAATATTTTTTCACTCTATGCTAGTTTGCATATCACGATATTTGATACTTCTCGGGGGTTAGTAGATCCGAGTAAAGATGGATCTATGCTAGTTTAATTCCCCCATTTAAATAGGCTACATTCTAGGTGAATACCATGGGTCAATACCATGTGCCATTTTGGTGAATACCATGGGTCAATACCATGTTCCATATTTTTATTAATTCTAATATTAGGGTTAATAATGGTTTTTTGCATGGTATTAATAACAATCTAGTCCATGGTATTTGTCCCACAGTATTTTGCCCATAGGTTTCACCTAAATATAACCCATTTTTTGAGTGTTCATAAATACAAGGTGACTTATGGAGTAAATATAAAAAAATGTTTAATTTGTTTACCATACCTCTCGCTTATTTATATTTTTATTAATTTACCATACCTCTTTTACAAATATGGTATTTGGCCCATAGGATTCACTTAAATAAAACCTCTTTCTTGAGCCTTCATAAATAGAACGAGGGTTATGGACTAAATATAAAAAGAGGTTTTATTTATTTACCATACCTCCACTTTATTTATATTTTCATTTGTTTACACCCTTGCATGTATATAAGGTGGACTTATGGAGTAAATATAAAAAATGTTTTATTTATTTACCATACCTCTCATTTATTTATATTTTTATTAATTTACCATACCTCTTTTATAAATATGGTATTTGGGCCTTTGGCCCATAGGATTCACTTAAATAAAACCTATTCTTGAAAATGGGCGAATGGATTCACTTAAATAAAACCTATTCTTGAAAATGGTCGAATGGAAGGTTGTAACTCCTAATTTCAAGGGCTAAATTTACCTTTTTTACCCTCTCCCTTAAAATAAGGTGGGCTATTTGAGGTGATTTGTAAAAATGTACTATGATACAAAATATTCGCCCACTAAAAATTTAAAACCCCTTAATTTCGCCAAAGGGCGAACATTTGCCCCTAAAATTATCCTTGTTGCCCACCATTTAGCTTGGAATACGTGTCCCATCAACCTTGGTCTTCTATATTTTTACATGGAATTTTTTACCAGGGTTCTTAGACTTCACTTCATATAAGGTTTATTTTATTTCTATTTTTTTAACACTATAATCTCAATATGAAGAAAATATATACATTTTTTCTTTATATTCACTTGGTATATACTTTTCTAAAATAAATTAATATTCTAGGTAAAAATTGTAAATTTTGATACTAGTATACTATAATTTTATTTATTTATTTCTTCTTAATTTAATTTTCCTATCGAATAGTCATGTCTATACTAATTAGGAACCAATGGATAATATGCAACTAAGTTTGGAAAATGAGGACGATGCACGACTTGTGGGCATGATGAATAAATAGGCAGGAAAGGTCAAAAAGCAAGGATGACATTAGGCTTGTGGCACAACTGCTCTAATTGAAATTACCATATGTTTCCTACTTACTCTCTTCATCACCCTCAAATTTTGCAATCATTTTTATTCTAGATGGAGAGTAGTTGTAGATAATTATTCCATGGATCAAGCCTTATCAATGGTGGTATTCAATGTGATGTTGAACGACATGCAGATTAGGTATGGTGTAGAAAAATGGTTGGATTGCTAGCTAGTGGTGGCTAGGAATAAAAAATGTGGGTAGAGAGAAAGGCTAGGTAGGTGCAATGTTTACCTAAGGCATGATAGATACTTGTCTATACAACACCAAGTACAGTGGATGAGGGGAATGTGGATAAGGATGGTTGTGGTTGTGGTCTGTTGTGAATTTTGTGCAACATTTACGTATGATGACTTGCGGCTACTTACGACGACTGTTGGCTACGGGAATTATTTTTTTGTTTTATTTTTGATATATATATATATATATATATATAAATATATATATATATATATATAATATATATATATATATTTAGTTTTTTAAATTACCAAGGGCTTGATAAAAAAAGGGTAATCTCCAAAATTGTGTAGCAAAATGTTTTGATCTTGATGGGAATGAAGTTGATGGAGAGTTGAGCCAAAGGTTGTATAATACTGACTCTATGCAGTGGTTGGGTAACCAAAGGGTCAAAAAACTATGATACCAAATATTATGAACAAAGTTCGTTTATGTAGCAGAATATTCAGAATATTTGAAATATAGGAATGTCCACCATGGAACAAATACTATATCTATATAATAATGTTTGAATACAAGCAAGATGAGATATAATTGTTGCAAATGAGGATTTGCTTATATACATAGGTAGGTTCCCCTTCATGAATTGTCATGTTTTCATAGACATGTCTCTTCTATACTAATCACTAATTAATCATTATTATATTGTTATTATATTATATTATTTATAGTATTATATTCATAACAGGGATCAACTTATGATTGATTAGTAGCTAAGGGACACCCTATAGGGATGGAAGGGCTTCAAGGTTTTCTTAAATAAAAGCCTTATATGGGATATAATAAATGCTCAATCTACTTCAGTTATGGAAATTTTCCCAACTCTATTGGACAACCTACATGATCCCTTTAGCTACTATAAATTTGTATGTTATATGTATGTTTATGTACAAGTGCATTCTCAATTGAGAGGTTTCTATTTGGACATCTCCATCAGAAATAACCTACCATAGTTCTAACTTATCCATGTTAAAATTGTAATAGACACAAGCCCATATGTTTTGGAATGGAGAATGAATACAGGTATCACTTAGATGGGAAAAATGATTAAGTTTCATATTGCCTCTTCTATTCCCTAGATGATTATCAGATAATTGGCTTCACTACATGAGTATTGTCTTCCTTTTAGGGTAGGGAGACACAATATCCTTTGAGGAAGTTTGGAGCAATTATAAGCCTAGTCGAAGTTAGAATAAATTAGTAAGGGAAATCTAATGAGAACTTATTGAGGCTTGTAAATTTAATCAATTCAGGGATTGTGTTACATATATTTGGATATGGTAGCTTCATCCCTAGATCTTGGTCACATGGGTCATTGGGGTCACCGGGTGGGGGGGTTACTGTGACTATAGGCCTGGTGGGAAAGGGGAAAATAGGGATAATGGTATTGTAATGGCAGACACCCTATTATCTAGATTACAAGCATATAAAAAAAATTAAATAGAACGACTTCACAAAAACCTAGATACTGGAGACCTGGATGGGAGTGGAACTATAGTGTTGGAATCTAGAGCCAACATTAAAGAGACTAGGATGCAATTGTAGTGTCAAAACCAGATTCAAGATTATAAATAATTCATAAATATGGCTTTTTTGAAATGAAATTTTATAATTTTATCCAAATTTATATTGATGGATTCCATTGAGCAATCTAACATAATCTAGATTTCTATTAGATCTGGAGTTTGGGAATTTCCGATTTATTAATATTTCCCATCACCTAGTAGAACAATCATGGGCCTAGGAGGACCAAAATCTATTACTTCTTTTTCCATTAGATTTTTGGGAACTTTTCTATCGAATGACATTACACGGATACCTAACAAATCAATAATCTAGTGGATACCATATTCATTAGGTTTTCTTATCACTTAATAGAATCCATATTTGGAAGTTTGGAAATATAGAACTTTTGAAAATGCACTTTAATAGAAATCCCATATTAGATACTAGTGAGGAATATAGTGTGGCAAAGGATATGACATATGATGTGGCATCCAACATGGATTCCAATGTTCCTTGTTGATGTGAAAATAGGGTGGGGGTTAGTCAATGTGCTTGGTTGATGCAGAAAATTGTATAAAGAACCATATGTGGCATCTACATGGTAGAAAGAACATGGAGTCAGGAACTACAAATCCATAGTTCTAAAAATGGCCTTTTTGGACTTTTTCCCAGATCTGGATCGATTTGGAAGTTAGAGTCCAAGATGAGTCTAGAAGATATGAAAACCTAGATATCCAAATTATTTGTTAAGCACTTGCAACTTCTAATAAGAGTTGGAGTTGGGTATCTAAAGCCCATTAAGTGTCAATTTTCAAGTAACCAATGTCTTCATAGGTTGGAAGACCAGGAATATGAAAATTTATATGAAGGGGATTACTAAAAAACCTTGGATCTTGATGCTAACAGGATAGCCCATCTAGAGGAGTCATTGATGTGGCTTCACTAAAGTGGTGGCTAACATGTCACTACTGACCTGATATCATAGACATCTATAGATGATGTGGCATCCAAACATTGCTTAGAATTCCTAGAAAGATGTTGTGGAAGCTAATGTGGAGCCTCGTTCTGAAGGTGAGGTGGAGACTAGAATTCCAAGATCTATAAATTTGTAAAAATGATGTTTTTATATTTTTTAAGTTTGGATTTTGTAGAGGAGTTTTCTTCCATTGAGTGGGTTATCCAAGTCTCCTAGTGTTTATTTAACAAAACAATTAGTTAACAAAAATGGATGGAGTTCCATTTTTCAACAGTCCATGAACTAGACCAAACCAAGTAAGAAGGGGAAATGTGTTATGTCTTCTACTACCCCAGTGATCCAATTGGAAAGGATGTTAGTTGACGGATTGATGGAGAAGGTTAGTTAAAATCCATCAACTAGACTAGATTCAAGAAAAAGACAGAGGTGCAAACAACCATATGGTAAATATTCCCTGTTGTCCATTGAAAAAAATATCAATTGATGGGTAGGTTATAGTAATTAACAATACATGTTCTGGACTAAGATCAGATAGAAGGAAGGTAAGACGATTAAATGGCACCTTATATCTTGGTGAGCACGAGTATTGCAAAAATAATGCTACAACTCCTGGGTTTTCCTACTTTACTTTTATCAACCGATAGTTCGTAACAAACTTGGAAGTGACGGTGTTGTATGCACAAGTACTAGCTCTTACTACAGGCTGTCACTTGGTCAGCTGATGCAAGATCACTAGGAGCTTAAGCCAACTTCTATGAGTTCTCAGAAGAAGATTTTAACTGTGATTAAAGAAATCTAACTCTACAGAGGCTATTCTATTTGCAGAAAGAAAAAGAAAACTGGAATGTCAAAACAAACCCTAGCAAACCCTAACAAACCCTAATTTACCCACTAACCCTACTTTTGCAGGAAAAGAGATGAAAACTGATGAAATGAGTGCCATTGACTACTGGAAAGGTAAATTTCATTTATTCATGCTACTTCTAAAAAGAAATGAGAAGAAAGCATCTTTTTGTGCTTTTTGAGTGTTTGTATATGAAATTATTATGCTTGTGATTTATCTTGTTGTGATTGTGCAGAGGTTTGGTGGTGAAGGAAGATGCAGTTGGCTTCTGCAAAGGTGGAGGAAGGTGTGGAGAGGTCCTAAGAAGCCCCTAGTACCCTTCTAAAGATTTCCCTTGCAATCAGATTTGGAAAAACCACTTACAAGGAATTCTATAGGAGGAGGCCAAGAGCTATTTTTGGAGTTTTGAAGGTGGGAAAATGATGGGAAAGGGTATCTGAAGGCTAGATGAGGTTTTTGAGGTGTCTCGATCTTGTCAGGGAAGATCAAGAAAGGACCTTATGGTTGGATTTGTTCAAATGCCAAGAGGGAAGCTTATGGAGGAAAATGCAGAAATTAGGGCAGATTGGCAAAATGTTGCGAATGACTTGGGAAATCTGTGAAAAGTGAGTAGGTGTTGGCTGCTTTATGGATGTATGGTGAGCTGAGTTGTCCTGCAAGAGATCTGCACATCTACTTACAAAAAATTGATCAAAGAAAGGACTCACTATACCGTGAAAACATAAATTTCTCTAGCTTGACCTAATTTCTTACCTACAAATAGAAAAGCATGTAGAGAGATCTATGGTAAAAGAACATGAAATGATCTAGGCAATTGAATCTCAATCAATATATCAATCTTTCCAAATCAATTGATCACAATAGAAGTTGCATGGAAGAGCAAAATTGTGCTTTTGGTGGCAACAATAGTGCCGTGACCTCAAATCATAGTCCCAAAAAGGGAGAAAGGAGATCAGGGCCTGTTGTTGGCCTTTTCGAATCTTATTCTGTCACTGCATTAACCTACTTGAGCAATTTAAACAAAAACAGCTATGTAAACCATCAAAAGCAACCTAATCTAACAAAGTAAAATGAATCTATGTAACAGAAATTAACTCATGAACTGAAGAAAAAACATATAAGTACAAAGCAAGAGGTGATGGGAAGCTTGGGTTGGGCCCTAACCCAAGATCTTCAGCCCTATGAAAGAGATCATTGATGGGTCAAAAACTATTTTATCTTCATGATAAAAATAATAGTCACATTACATGAAATGTTCTTAGAAAGAAACTTGAAAATGAGTTGAACAAGTGTTGCACAAAAGTGTAAAAATTCTACTAATGACTGGCTAACCTACTGAGGCTCTAAGCCCCCTTATTTATACAAATGGAGTCCTCCAATAGTCCTCCTAAAATCAAGGAGCTCGGCTTCCCAGAACTAGAGATAAACAACAATCCTTCTTTACTTGCTTGGCTGTCCCTTGGATGCATCAATGTGGACCTTTGTGCAACAAGTTGCTGATGGAGGATTCAAGGAAAGGGGTCATAAATGAAGGAGACACCCCCCTACAAATCCTCCTCCCTTTTTCCCTCGAGTATTTGCTGCCATTTGCTCAAAAATCCCTTGACTTTGTCCAAAATTGACCAAAAAATCTACATAAAGCACACATTCGACTACATGGCAAAATGACTAACCCAATTCACTCTATTAGCATAAATATATTAAAAAACATGCAATAAACTAATGAGAATGGTGGATTAAGTCGAAATAAAAGGCAAAATAAGCCCATATAATTACCCATTTCTAGGGCTCATCATCACCTCCTACCGAACGGATTGCTCATCCTCTAAGCAACTAGTCTAACTCTTCATCTTTGATGGCTCTGATAGATTCCCTAACATCCCATGCTTTTGATGTGATATCTTCCTCTTTATCATGGAATCCTACCTTTCTATCCACCTCTTCCCACTATTTCTGTTCTTCCTCCTCTTTTACTCCTTCCAACAGTCCTAGCAGCAGTGGAGGATTGAATTTGAGGCCAATCCAATTGGCCTTCAAACTTTGCATAGAGTGCTTATACAGTGGCACTCTCCTCATGGCTTCCCTCATCCTATTTGGGGAGTGATACTCCCTGATCTGTAGGTTATGTGGCAATGTGTTCCACCTTCTCATGCAGACATGAATGCGGTCATCTCCAAACAATCTCTCCATGTCCTGAAAATGTGCAATAGCTTGGGCCTGCTTATCAATATAGTCGGGGACAACTTGAGGATTAGCTGTAAGGTGTTGGTGGGCATAGGTGAGAGCCATGGGGTCTGCTGGCTCTACTTTAATCATCAGGGGTTCATTCAACTCTTTTGCCATTATTTTCTGGATTTCTATTACTCTTTTCTCTTCATGGCTCATCCATGATGCCATGACCATTAGTTGCAAGTCTCCTAACACAACATTTGGATCCCATAGGTTCATATCAGTAAGTGCCATGTTGTGCAAATAAAACTCTGCCAGCTTTTCTTTGTCCTCAGCTGAACTGTGATCACATAGATTCATGAATTGGCCATAATACTGAAAAGGTATTGTACCCCTCTGGGCCAGTGTCTTGATCTTAAATTGGAGCCACTGATCCTTGAGGTATAATGCATATGATTTGGTTGGCTGCCTGCAGCATAATGCCTCCATAGCCAGCTAGCCATGCAGGCTAATTGGGCTTCCTTTTCCTATAGCTACTTTCTCAAGATAAACACCTCATTTTTTGCCTCGGATTCCCTTTCTTGTTGTTGTCTTATTAATGTCTCACTGTCTACCTAGTGTTCCTCTTCCTATTGTTGTCTTTTTAAGATTGACAGCTCATTTCCTCCTTGAGGTTCCCTTTCTTGCAACTGCTTCTTTAACATTTCATTTTCTGCCTCCAATTGAGCTCTTTTGATGCTTTCTGTATGCCTAACCATGCCCAATTCTTTGCCCATTTCCCTCAATTTGTTTTCCATATGCTCAATGTCTTCCACCCCTTTTGATTTTGCAATCTGCATCCATGTATGGGTCCTTACACTTTCCTTTTCCAACTCAAATAAAAGAGGGATTGCAAACTTTTGGGGATGATCTTCCCCCTTTCTAGAAGGTTGTAGTAAGAGCCTATGTTAGGCTAAGGTCTAGGCTCTGGTATCTCCTTTCCCTTGTCTTCCTCCTTGGTCTGTTCTTCGGCCTTCTTTTCAATTTTTTTAGTCTTTTGGAGCTTTGCCAATATCTCCTGTAGAGAGGTCTGCACCTCCTGTAAGACTGTTTTCGAGTCCATTAGTTTGATCCTTTCTTTCCAAGTAAAGGTCTTAGGACTTCCTCTTTCATAAGTTACTGGGGTTTTGGATAGAGATTCCTCCTTTGTTGTAGTAGGGACATCCTCAATGATGATGGGCTTCTTTGAAGGTGGCTGAGGCTTCCCCATCTTTATTCTGGTGCTCTTTCGAGCCTTGAAGTACATAGATGGTTGTCTCTTCCTTTTTCCTTTGGGCTTGGTTGGATTACTAAGTGCAATAAGAACAGCTGCTACCCCCCTTTCTAATGTCTTAGGAGACACTTCTTCTTGCTTTGCTTCTTCTTCTTCTTCTATTGTTTTTCCTATTTCTATTGATTTTGTTTCTACTGTCTATGCTTTTGCTTTCTCCTTTGCTTGCTTAGTTTCTGCCTTTCCTGTGGCAACCTTTTTCTGCACTATCTTAGGCTTCTTCCTTTTAGTTCTTGGTCTCTTCTTTTTCTCTGCTGTGGTTTTACTCTTTTCTACTTTTCATTCTTTCTTCTTCTCTACTTTAGGCTTATCTTTGGTGGTGTCATGTTCCTCCTCTCCTGTCTGGTTTCCTTTTTCTTCTGTGTGGGGTTCCTCTTCTTCCAGTTGAGTGTTCTTTTCTTCTTCATGGATTTCCTTCTCAGCTTCCCCTTTCTGTTATTCCTCTTCACTTCCAGATGGACTAAGGTCCTCAATGAGAGTTCTTATATCATCCTCTTTAGTCATGTTCTTGAAAATCTCCCAGGCTATGGGGATTGTGAAAGAGTGGAGGGCATCCTCCACCAACAATTTAATTAGCCCATGGTGAGCCAATTGGTCTGGAACCCCTGCCTTCAATTTGGTGCTAGACTCTATCAAGGACTGGAGGAGAAAATATGGAATATTAAGTTTTCTCGATGCAGGAAGGTCCATGCCATATCTTAGTTCATGTAACAGTCTAAAATGGTACGCATAAATGATGTTGTATCTTCCTTCATAGGAGATGTATTTCATGATTTGATAACTAACCTCACCCCATGGATAAGGTATTCTTGTCCTCCTGATGCCATTCTTATCCTCCACAGGATGTTCATTAGGCTAGAAAAAGGTCTTTTTGGCAACCTAACCCAGTGGTTTTTCTTCTTTACTCTAGGGTAGCCCAAGTGGGAGACTGGTGATCCTACTAATGAATTATGGTGTGAGTTCTATGGTTACACCCCTAAAACTGATAGTGGCATGGGTTTTTGAGTGAGGTTTTAAAGACAATAAAAATTCCTCTGTGATTTCCTCATCATACCCATGAAATGTTTCAAAGAAAGACATCCGATTTTCCTTGGTAAAGAGGGCTACCACTCCTAGATGTTCATGCAGCTTAGTTGAATTCAGAGGCTCCTTTCTCATAAAACCCCCTATCATGATGTTCAGAGACTACTGGAATGTCTCAGGTGAGGAGGAAGGCAACAAA
Organism: Pinus taeda; assembly: GCA_000404065.3. Lineage (NCBI taxonomy): Eukaryota > Viridiplantae > Streptophyta > Pinopsida > Pinales > Pinaceae > Pinus > Pinus taeda. The sequence goes on along the minus strand of APFE030486983.1, from coordinate 48,163 downwards.
ATTCAAACCCGGAAATAGAGGAACAACTAAGGTTTTCTTTCTGGAACCAGAGAGAGAGTTTTTCATGTTCTTCCTTTTTAACAAAAACAAATTGCCACTTTCCTTCCTTCAAAACTTTGTTCTTAAACATAATTTACTTCTTGGTCTGTTTGAGGGAAACAACATCTTAAAAAATAGAGAGTATACAAGACAATGTTTTTTTCTTTCACAAAATAAGCAGACTACCCAATGCAAGTTTAGTTTTTTCAGGCTTAATTTCTAGAGTTGCATCATCTCTTTACATAGGAGAGTACCATGGAGGAGAAAGAGACAGTATTCCAGTGCAAAGATAAAATGGAGAAACTGTATATGTTTAGAGAAAAAACACAGGTAGACTCCATTCTCACTTTTCCATTTTTCAACTCAATATCTCGCTTGAAATCATACCACCCTTTGTAGAGATGGAAATGCAGAGAAGGTTTACACAAAGCCTACCCCTTCGAGATCAAATTTTCCATAAAATCCTGAATTTTCCTCTGTGATGCTGCTCATTGGCCCTCCTGTAGAAAGGCTCATGTAGGACTGTGTTTATGCTCCTGTAGATTCCGATAATGCTCCTGTAGAGCCCGATAAGCGGAAGGGTTCTGAAACTGATAGAGAGTGACTATTTCAAGGCTTTTGAGGTGGTACATACGTTTCTAGAGACAAGAGCTTGTCAATATAATGAAAAAAAAGGTGGTGAAGGCACTCGACTGCAGTGTACTTAAGCTTACGAGAGTGTTCTGTGGTGACGAGGTGAGGTGGCAGGAACGGTACATTACCCTCATCCAGGCTGTTGGTCCATACTTCTGTGCCATTATGAAACTTCATGCCACCTACTTGAAATCACTTCCATCATTCCCATTAGACGCCGCCACTGCCTATTTTGAGTTTTTCCCGACTTGACTGAACACACGTGCCGATTGCACCCATTGAGTGTTGTTTGAACTGGATGAGGAACTGCTCGAACTGGATGAGGGGTGTTGTTTGAACTAGATGAGGGTGCTATTTGAACTAGACGAGGGTGGCTAGTTAGTTGGCCACCGATCTCATTTAATTGCAACCATCTCACTTGTCCATCTAGTTTTTAAATTATACTCATGCAACATAGGAACAAGTTTAGTCACTTACCTGTTAGTCGCTACCGTGTTGTTGCATGCTAAGACTTTGGCGTTTATTCATGGATTGCTACTCCTAGAGCCTGTGGCTTCCGAATTGGTGGCTTGGCTACCTTGTACTGGTGATCTTTAATTAGGACCGGCTCCTTGCACATTTTATCATCTATGGCTGCACTTACCTTGCCTCTGGAGCTTGATTTTTAAGGGGATCAGCTATTACAGGAATCCTGCAGGATTTCTTACAACTGCTTCTCCCTCTAAAACTTTTGGCTGAGGCTTGAGCAAGGACTAGAGAGGTCGCTGAGGAATGTTTTGTCAGTTGAGGAAGAGCAACAAGTATGCACTAGGTAAAAATTAAGTTAAGGGTGTTGCTGGTTTATTCTTCTTTATTTTATTTTATTTTTAAAACAAAAGAAACAAGATTTATGTGTTTTCGGTGCAAGGAAGAAAGAAGTGAGTGGAAATGCAGTGGTTTAGGTATGGAATGGATATTTATGAGGATGAATGATGGTAGTGTGGTCCACTCTGATCCTTTTCTTGACTTGATTTCGAACTCTCTGTGATTTCTACAGGACTCTCCTGTAAAATGCACAGAGCCTCCTGTAGGATGCATAATTTTCCAGAACAAGTGAGACCAGGGACTGTGAGAAGACAATAGTGATGGAGAAATGGTCTATCAGAGGTGTATTCAGCTCGGCCATGTCCCTTTTTCTTCTATGGCCCTCCTGTAATCTGCAATGCATTCAAAAGAAGTTAATTTTTCTGCTCCTGTTTTTTCCTTTTTTTCCTTTTTTTTAAGAGACAGTTGAGGCGCCTCCAAGAGGTTTTCACCCTCACTGTCTACCCTGGGTGCCTCCAGGGGAGGTTTTCACACAGGGATCTTTTATTCTCCTCATTTTTCTTTTCTGTTTTTTCTTTTAGGGTGTGGGTGGAGTGGAGGCAGAGACCTGCTCCACTACCAACACTGTTTTACTCAGATTCTCAATGAATTCTTGCTTGGAGAGGGGCTTCTTGTATATTTTCAACCTATTCCCATTGACAAGCATGGGGATGGATTCTTCATTGATGGTCCTAATCAGAACTGAACCATTTTCATTGCACCTTTCTACTGTGTATGGTCCCAGCCATATTGTCCTAAGTTTTCCCTTGAAATCTTTATACCTTGAATCATATAGCAGCACCCAATCTCCTTCCTAGAATTGTTTCTCTTTGAGGTGTCTGTCATGCCATATTTTCCTTTGAAGCTAGACTACCTCTAAGTGGAGAAGGGCCTGCAATCTTTGTTCATCCAATCCATTTAGCTGAAGTAACCTTTCCTTTTGTGCATGGCTGAGATCTAGGTCAAGTTGAGCTGCCATCCTTAGTGTGTTATATTAAAATTCTATTGACAACAAAGCCTTCTTCCCATAGACTAACTCATAGGGTGTGAACCCTGTGGTGGTCTTCCAGGTGGTGTTATAGGCCCAAGTGGCCTCAACTATTCAATCTGCCTAATCTTTTCTATTGTTGCTCACTACCTTGGTCAAAATCCCTTCCAAAGCTCTATTAGTGACTTCCATGTGTCCATTTGCTTGCAGATGATATGGGCTGGAAGTTCTGTGCTTAATTTTGTGATGTGTGAGCAGGTATTCAATCAGATTGGAGGTAAACTGACTCCCTTGATCTGTGACTAAATCTCTTGGATATCCAAACTTGTAGAATATATTCTCTCTCAAAAACTCAGCTACTTTTTCTTCTATTGTTTCCTTGATCGCCTTTGCTTCTTCCCAATTTGTCAGATAATCAGTGCGCAAAATGATGTAAGATTTCTGATTTGGGGGAGGGTTGATAGGACCCACAAAGTCCATGCCCCACTTCTAAAATGGCTCAAAAGTCACTTGAAGTTGTAGGTGCATCTCATCCCTTGGAGTCAGTTTCCCCATCTTTTGACACCAGTCACATTAGCTGATATATCACCTTACATCTTGATGAAGAGTGGGCCAATAGTAACCTGCTTGTAAGATTTTGAAGGCAGTCCTCTTTGCTACAAAATGGCTCCCATAGGGCCCATCATGACAAGTTAGGAGAATTTCAAAAACTTCCTCCTCCTTAACACATCTCCTCAAAACCTGATTTGAGCCAAGTTTGAAGAGATTGCCCCCAATCTAGGTGAAAGGGGCACTTTTCCTCACGATCTTGTTCTTCTCTTTTGAGGACAGGTGTGGCGGGAACTATGTGGAAACCAAGTAATTTGCTATATCAGCAAACCATGGAGAGAGTAATGAGATATCAAATAGGTGTTTATCTTGCATTTGATCATCCACCATTCCTTCTTCACCTGTAGGAAAATCTATTCTAGACAAAAAATCAGCAACAACATTTTCCTTAATCCAACTTATCAACAATGGTTAAATCAAATTGCTGCAATAAAAGAAACAATCTAATAATATGAGCATTTACATCTGGTTTGTTCATTAAATACCTAATTGTAGCATGATCAGTGTGTACAAATGTTTGACAGCTGGTGATGTAGTTTCTGAACTTATTTATAGAATGAACTACAGCTAGGAGCTCCTTTTCGGTTACAGTGTAGTTTAATTCTACCTTTGACAAGTTTTTACTTACAAAATATATGGCATAAGGCAACTTCTCATCAAATTTCCCTAAGGTTGCTCCTATCGCTTTGTTCAAGGTATCTGTATGAACGTGAAAAGGTAGGGCCCAGTTTAGACCTCTCAAAATTGGGGCAGTCACCAGTTTACTTTTCAAGGTATCCAGAGCCTCTTTATAGTTGTCAGTCCATATGAACTCAACATATTTTCCAAAAAGACAAAATAATGAAGAGGCTAGCTTACTAAAATCCTTAATGAATCTTCTATAATACCATGCTAAACCTAGGAAACTTCAAACATATCTCACCTTTTAAGGAAGTGGGACCCTTTGGATGATAGCAATTTTGTTGGGGTCCACTTGTAATCCTTGCTTAGAGATTGCATGACCTAGCACAGTCCCTTCAGTCATCAATAATTCACATTTTTCAGGACAGAGAGAAAGGTTCATTTCAATACACTTTTCCAAAACTTTTCCCAGGTTAGACAAAGCTTCCTGGAAGTTAGAACCATAAGGGGTAAACTCATCCATATAGATTTCCACTGCATCATGAAACAGTTCAGCAAATATACTCAATACTGCTCTCTAAAAAGTGGTGAGAGCATTGCACAATCCAAAAGGAAGGACCTAATATGCAAAGGTACCCTAAGGACAAGTGAAAGTGGTCTTATCTTGGTCTTCTGGGCTGATTTGGATCTGGTTGTACCTGCTAAACCCATCTAGGAAGGATAAAAACTTCTTCCCTACCAGGCCATCTAACACTTGATCTATGAAAGGTAAAGGAAAATGGTCCTTCTCGGTGGCCTTGTTTAGTTCCCAATAATCGACACAGATTCTCCACTTCCCAATTTTCTTTGGCACTAACACCAAAGTAGAGACCCATTCGCTGTCAGAGATAGGGTAGATGAATCCTTCATCCAGTAACTTTTGCAGTTCTTCTTTGACAATGTCCTTAAAGGCTGGATTCATCCTCCTTTGAGGCTGCCTGACTAGTTTGAAATCCTCCTTAATGTAAATGTGATGAGTACAGACTGAAGGGTGCACTCCCTTCATCTCCTTATAGATCCAAGAAAAAGCATCCAGGTGGTTTCTTAATAAGCTACACAGTTCTTTCTCTTGACAGGTGGATAGGGATGAGTTGATTTTTAAGGTTTTTTCTGGGCCAAATTCCATATTCTTAACTCGGAGAGAGGTCGGGTTAGCCACACAGAGATCAACTAAATAATTGGCTTGGGTTTCTTCCACCAGCTCTTCTAATGGCAACACACTAGGGGGTGGATTCTGAATCAAGTTTTCAATAAGATCATCCTCGGTTTGTGGGCCCCCCCCATGGTAGCTTCCACTACACATAGTGGTGAAGAACAAACTTCATTCTCATCTTCCTACTCCAACCAGAGAGGTAAATCATCTTCTAACAAAGGTTGGGCAGGAGGATATAGGAATAGCTGCTTGGACATATGCCCATTCTTGATTGTCATGTTCCCAGCTCGACAACTAATGTAGGCATCTGCAATAGACAACCAGGGTCTCCCTAGGCTAAGAGGATACCCAGTGAGATTTGCCTTTGGTTGGAGAACCAGGAAATTAGCAGGGTATTCCCAAGAATCGATGGATACCATTACATCTTCCACAATCCCTTCAGGGGTCACAATGGAGTGGTTTGCTAATAGTAGTATTATTGTGGTCTTTCTCAGGAAGCCCTAAAGGTTGAGCTTGAGCATAGTGTCCTTGGTCATCACATTAATGGCAACCCCTAGATTAATCAGGGTATGTGGGATTATGGTGCCATTGATGTGGACATCGACTACAGTGCCTCTAGGGTCTAGATATTTTAGATAGATTATCTGCCCCAACATCAGGTCGAACAGTTTCCCTATGACATTGATAGTTGGAGCATCTCTCCTGCGCCTATCTGGGTGCTTGAAACACTTCTCCTTGATCAACTTGTTGTATATAGGCACATCCTTTATGGCTTGGAGAAGTGGTAGCTTTACACATAATTGTTTCAATTCTCCCAGAAGTTCAGTTTCTTCTGGGGTAGGTTGTGTTGTTCTAGTTAATCTCTTAAGAAAGGGTGGAGTGGCTTTTGGTTTACTTTCCTCCTTTTCTTCCTCATCCTCCTTAGGGGGAGGCTGGTTATCTGGGAGAACCTTCCCAGATCATAGTTTAATCTCCTGAATCTCCACATCATAGGTCAGGCATGATGGTTTCCCACTATATACCTGTTGGGCCTGTTCGTTATTCAGGTTCGGGTTCGGTTGAGCAGGTATTTGGGGTTTCCTTGGTGGAGCAGGAGGCAATTTTTGTGGTTGAGCAGGTGGTGGAGGCGAAAGAGAAAGAGAAGAGTTGTATTAGGGCCTCCAGCACTGATGAGGTGCATTTCATTGAGGTTGTGGCTAAGCATAAGAGTGAAATGAATGAGCAATTGGTTGAGCATGGTATTGAGATGGATATGACCAAGGAGGAGATGTGGACCAGGAAGGATGAGCAGGGGGACCCCAAGAAGGCATGGAAGTGGCTTGATTTGTGTTGTAATATGTCTGGGATGTCCCTTGCATTCCCTGCTAGTAAGGTTTGGGCCCATGTGGCCTCCTCTGGTTCATGAAATAGAGTGGTTTAGTGGCTCCTTCGGCCCCCTGGTACGCAACTCTAAGTCCCAGCAAGGAAGGGCACTGATTCGTAGAATGCTCTTCTTCACAGACTGAACACACTTCTATAGAGTTCAATGGACATTCATTCCTAGGATGCGTTTTGGTGCATCTAGGGTAAAAAATGGCCAAGGCCCTTTCTGCTTCTTCGTGTTTCCTTTTGATATGCAAGGTATCGATTTGCATGGTAAGATTCTGCATCATCTCGCTCTTGAAATCTTCTAGTAGATTTCCAAATTCACCTCTAAGGGATGAACTAGATGAGGATGTACTGGCTAGTGGCTAACTTCACCTACCTCTCTTTCTGGCTGCCCTAGAATGGTTTCTAAACACAGCCTTGATGTCTTCATAAGGTAGTTG
>APFE030486983.1:24592-38329 GCA_000404065.3 Pinus taeda | reverse complement strand
CCTTGGATGCATCAATGTGGACCTTTGTGCTCCGAGTTGCTGATGGAGGATTTGAGGAAAGGGGTCATAAATGAAGGAGACACCCTGCTACAAATCCTTTTCCCTATTTCCCTCGAGTATTTTCTGCCATTTTCTCATAAATCCCTTGACTTTGTCCAAAATTGACCAAAAAATCTACATAAAGCACACATTAGACTACATGGAAAAATGACTAACCCAATTCACTCTATTAGCATAAATATATTCAAAAACATGGAATAAACTAATGAGAATGGTGGATTAAGTCGAAATAAGAGGCAAAATGAGCCCATATAATTACCCATTTCTGGGGCTTATCATATCTACCATTGGTTTAATTAATAGACTGACATGGTCTAATTATAGAAGTTGTCTAATACAACAATGACACATGAGTAGGGGCCACCACGTGTCATCCATGGTTAGATGACATGGCATTACTCAATCATGTCATAGGGTATATGATTGACATGATACAAATGTTGACATAGCCTAAGAGAGGTAAATCTTTTGAGGGAAATAATTTTTGTGCCCACAGCTTAGGCAAAGGAAAAATTTATATCATTGGAAAACTCCTGATGAGAAAAAATTGATATTAACTCCAAAACATAGGTCCAAAATGGTTGTGGAAAGAGGAAAAATTTTGATACTGCACTTCCATAAAGTTACCTTGGGGGTTGGGTATATTATACTAATGGTCTATCTATAGGGATTATGATGGCCTAGAATTCTAAAATGAAATTTATTTCTTCTACTTCTATTTTCTTTAGCATCCTAGTAGAGTTGGAAAGTTGTGATCTCTTTGTTCCCTTTCATTTTATTAATATATATGGACCAAATTAAGAAAATTTGGTGTCTATGGGCTATCTCTCCACATCAAATGTAATACTTTGGGAGATCTCAATTTTACTCTTTCAATTAGAGAAATTTTGGCGCTCATTCTTGCCAGGATCCTTTAGATAGTTTCTTTTATCGAGTAATAGATCAATATTATCTATATATTCGAAAGAGAACTATTATGGAGTACTAATTAAGTAGAAGAACATGCCTCTATCGGAAGCTACTTGGTAAAATGAGTATTTCATGAAGAAACACCCTCAACTACAAGATTCGAGTGAAAATATTTTTTAAAAGAGGGGGGGCTATGTATGGCCATTGGGTCCCATATTAAGGCCCTAATAATAATTAATTAATAGTTTAATTGTTTATTTGAGGTTGTTAAAACCTTTCATTGTCCCATTTTATTATAATTGTATCCTTTTTCATATATATATATATATATCTACTGAGGTGTCCTACACTTAGGATAATTAAATCTTGTCTTGTACATTGTATTCATTATAAAAGGGGTTTCCCTCTTGTAGGTGAATTTAATTATTGGTTTCATATCATTTTTAAGGTGAAAGTTTCATAACACATACACTTATAGATATTCTATTATGAAAATATCCAACCCAATATGAAATCATAAATCCATGTGTGACCAAAACACTATCCAATCCTAGACTTCCTTGGTAACACAATTCATAACTATTATTGCCATGAAAATACCTGAAAACCCTTTTTTCTATTGTTCTAAGATCCTTCTCTAGTTTTAACATATACCTACTCAATAATCCTGCTACATATGCAATATCTAGTCTAGTACAAACTATTTCATACATTAAACTTCTCACTACACTATTATGTGGAACATGAGACATGTACTCTTCCTCTTCCTATGTGTTGGGACATTGTTCTCCAGATAAATTTACATATGCATGAATATAGACCTTTACCAGTTTACATTCTTGCATATTAAACCTATACAATATTTTCTTGACATATTTCCTCTTATTTAACCATAGTTTCATGTTTTCCTAGTTTCTTTTAATATCTATCCCCAAAACAAAAATCACAACACTAATATCCTTCATGTCAAATATAGAGAAAAACTAAGTTTTCACTTCTTGGATGATTCCTTGTCATTTCCAATCAACAACATATAATCCACATACATGACCAACTAACTACGAGGATAACTAATTAATTTGAAATACAAACAAAGATATTTTTTTTCTTTATGAAGTAAATTCCTAATATATAATTATCAATATTTCGATACCATATCCTTGGTGACTTATTTAACCCATATAGAAACAATTTTTGCTAGCATACCAACTCTTTCTTTCCTTTCACTGCAATGTCTTCTCACTGCTTTGTGTAGATTTCTTCTTCACGATACCCATGTTGGAATTTTGTCTTGACATCCATACTTATACTTCAAAATCAATTGTAGCGACAATAGATAAAGGAAACCTAATATAGGTTAACTCAGAAACAAGAGAAGAGATTGCACCATGTTGATCGTGTGTTAACATTAATGTCAAAGGAAGCTCAGGAGGAGCCATGCCAAGAATTGGTAGTAAAAGTTCAAGCATATGTCATTGATGAAAATATTAAGAAGAGTCACACTAAGATCACATAGGATAGGTGAGGTGACAAAGTAATGTCGATATATGAATATAAAGGTGGTACCAATAGTAGAATTCCAACTAGTCTAGTCGATTAGATAAATGAAATAGTGGAGGCTAGAAAGTAAAGCAGTGTGGTTATATGAGTATGAAGGTGAAATCGGTAAAAGGGTTAACACAGAATGAAACTCAAACAAAAGGCTGAAAATTTTATAATTAAAGAAATTAATTTTTATTGTGAACCTCACCTAGCCTTAATATCAACCCGTAATACATGATTAACATTAATTAAACCAAGATTAGTGAAAACCAAAAATGGATTTTTAGTACACAAGTATACCGAGGTACCAGAACAATGAACTAGATGGAGAAAAGAAAATTTTTGGGCTAGTATGACGTGAAAGCAACATGACATGGGACTTCCACATGGATGATAAGAAATGAATTGATTACATGGCAACATCTAAGCGTGATACATGGCATGAGGATTTGACATTTTGGTTAGACAGATGGATAGTTGGTAGGTGACACATGGTAGGTACATGTTAGCAGTAGGAGATGTGGCAAGCATTGATTGATAAAATAAGATGACATGGAAAGTGAAAAGGTAGGTGACATGGACATGGTGGGACCCATATCAGGGCATCGAGCACTAGATTCCCTATTCATAAAATCTTTTGTAAATTGGTTGATGTTAGTATGAATTAACAATAAGATGCATCATAGATGACGTGGAAGGACCATGTTATAGGCTATGATTGTTCTGTAGTCCACTCATGTGGTAGATCCAGAGGCCTTGGAATTTGTGCCATGAAATTTTTTGGCAAGGTTTTACTCTATATTTTTTTTTGGGCCCAAATGGCCAAAAACCAAGGATTTGTACTAAAATAGTGCGTATCCAAAGGCACAACGGATTCATTGGGGGAGAAATACCATACGACGTACATTCATATTGTGGGATATATATATTGAGGGAAAAATGACATAATACATTAGGGGATATATAGGGGGTAAAGGGTTTTTATATTATAAGGTATAAAAAATGGAGCTCAAAATTAATGACAAAATATAAAGGGATATAAAAAATGTTAATGAAAAAATGGATACCTACAATATCTAGTAAAAGTAGGGTTTTTAAATTGGGAAGGTGTATTGGATTTAAATTGGTAAGGGGTTAAATAATGTGGCTTTTAGAGATACTTTTCAATATGTAGTCAAATTAGGGGTATTCTTTAGTATGCCACGAATGCACGTGATATGTTAGAGGTTCATTCAGTGAAGCCCCCTTGTCCAAAGGTTAGTCCTTATGGGGCTTGTACTAGGCTACTAGAGTACCAGTATGTTGAAATAAATATGTAATGGAGCAATCCGATATTAATTGTCTCATTATTAACAAAGAATTTGGTGATAGTTCCAAATCAGGAAAGTGTTGTGTGAAAAGCTTGTTAGTTTATGGGTAATGAGCTACCAATATACCAAAGTGAATACTTGTTAAAGTGATTTATTACATAGTGATATGATGTGACAGAAATATTGTTGTTAGTCACAAACAAGAAGGAATGTTGTCTATATATTAGTTCAATATAGAAATGTCACAGTTCCACCCATCAAGGTTCTGACAAAGGCTTTGGACATGCAATAAGAACCTCAGTCTCCGAATCTAATTTAATTGACATATCGGTGTGTTTAAGTGACGAGTGAACATGATCTACCTAATATATGGTAAGTCAGTCAGCACACAGTCATGACACAAGGTCATAGTGGGAATTGTTTAAGAACTTAAGGGCTCAATGCAATATCAGCTCGCGAGGCTTCTTTATTGGTACCTAGGCATATTGTGCTTGGTGAGAAAAGAGGAAACCATGATCTACTAATGTCTAATAAGGAATAATGAATGGTTATTCTGCTAAGTTAGGTGGAGGTAAAGGTGTAGTTCCTAAGATATTTGAGGCTTTTGCATACCATTGAAGTAGAAAAGAAAGAAAGGGAGTTGTAGAAATATAAAGCTATTAAATTTTTGCATCTTTATGAATATGAGTTATGACATAGAATTGGGAAACCTATCAACGTTAAAGAAACTTCTAAGAGTTAAAAGGAAAGCAAGAGTTGGTCAACTCATGATACCTTGGGTGAAAACTATTGATCGATATCCTTGGTAATGAAGGTATTAGACTATAAAAGAAAGTGAAAAAACTTGAAGAAAGAGTTGAGGTTATGTAACACTCTCCCACCCCCTTGTACTATCTTTGGTTGCAAAAGGTGTTACTGAATGACTTCACCAAACCTCCATAACATGTCATGAAGACATGGCTACAAAAACGTTCCCTTTTTAAAATTTGCAGAATTAAAATATGATATTGTCATCACATCTAGCTTGGTGAGATCTTTCTAGCAATATAAATCTCTTATTAGTTTGAGTCTCAAGTTGAGAGCTATTCTTGTGTGATTTTTTTCCATTTAATAAGTGCCAAGTCACCATAGGGTCACCATGTGCACTCATGTGACCTCCACCTAGTGATATGGGTGGAAGCTAATTACCATAGTTAATAATTAATTTTCTACCAATGTTTATAAAATCATGTATTATATTTGTAATATGCATGATAAGAAAATAAAACAAAATAAATCATAATAGTGAAGTGAGAATCTAATCACACAATGATTTAATTTTTACCATCATATTCACCCATGGATTTTGTAAACCATGGTATTTACCCATGATATTTTGATTTGTAAAGGGGGATGACTCGCATCGAAAGACACTTGTAAAATTTATAAATATGGGAATTCACTGGGATCAATGTATAGAATGTAATCTCATGCCATATTACCGATTCAATAAATATTTAAGTTCATTTTTATCTCTCTTACGCATGGTGTCATATTTTGAGTTATCTTAATAATGTTTTTTTTGAAATATATCTCTTACACATGGTGCCATATTATGAGTTATCTTTATAATTTTTTTATGTAATATTTATCCTACACATTGAGACATATTTTTTACTCATAAAGCTGCATTTCTTAAACAACTTGGATCACATCAACGTTAATCCATTATATGTCATGGTAACTCTATAGTTAAGCACACATAGGCTAGAGTAGCATTGGGATGGGTGACTTCATGAGAAATTTTAGTTTTTATTCTTTTTGTCATTATCTATGTATAATTCCTCCAATGATCAAGATCACCTAGCTTGCATTACACATCCAAGTCATCATCATGGGTTTCATAAAGTACCCACACTGTTATGGGTCGGGTTGGTCTTGCGCATTGATATGCTAGCATGAGATTTTGATGAAGGCCAAGACCCACTGCCTGATGTGGAACCCATAGTTGCACATCATATTGGCACTGGGTATCTTAGCAACTCTCTCTCTTTATCTCCTTATTAGCCCAATGGCCCAAAGTACTACAGACTCAATGGGTCCATGAGACCTACCGCACCTCCAACTACCTCCTCTGCTCATTGCTTCACTTAAATAATTTTGGAGCCTGATGGTTTGGTGGTGAGGTTGCACTGGGAAAAGTTTTCCCAATAGATGACCATCCCATTCAACATCACATAATCACTTTGGGGTCCTAGTGGCCTGATGGTCATAGGTCTAACATGGCCTTCCTCGATTCGTGCCATGTCAGACCATAATCTAGGAGCAAAGGCTCCATTTTCTTGCATATGCTTGGATAATAATAACTTGAAAGTTTGAAGGCTCGAAATTTGGCAGGGCCTACCCCAGTCCATGTCATATTAAACATTGCACCATTGACTGTGGCTTTGATTATTGACCACAACTCCAATTGATTTAATTTTAAATATACTAGGGTTTGATGCCATGATATTTCAGTGGTGAGATTTTATTTGGTAGGGTTCCAACCCAGGCCCACCAAACCTCCTACTCTCAATTATTAGTTATTTTCCATGGTCCAATGGTCCATTGGGGGTGCAATAGACGAAGATGACTATCAATCTCCCCCATACCATTCTATAACATATAATGTGTTCAGTCTAGTTAGGTTGAAGTCTAAGGACCATCCTATCTAGATTTGACACTTCCATGCACAATGTATAAAATCTATCACACTCCATCAATTTAGTCACTGGTATCATATTCTCTAGATTTTGAATTTTTTCACAAAATAGGGGTAATTTTTACAACCCAAGATGTAAACCATTGTTCCTTAGTCTCCAACTTGGCAATGAGTACATGGAATTAGGTGTCCATATTTTCCCAATTAACGATTGTTGAGATAAGAAGAGGGGAAAGGCTTCAAACCAAATTTTACCTAATATATCCATGTTTCTCATGGAATGTTTCACAATTCAACCAAGTTATTCTTATTTCTTATATAGGCCATTTAAAATTATCCAAGGATATGTGCACTACCAATTGGTCTAAATGGGAAACTTGCAAGTGACAAGATTTCTCAAAGGAAAACTACATCCTAACTATCAGGAATCACACAATCCTCTTCTCTAAGTTGATTTATGATTTATAAATGACTACTATCAAGAAAATGGGAAGAGAGATATGGTATACATAGTTCATTACTTTCACCATAGTATTTACTAGTACAACCCAAAACTTATATCAACTATAAATAAACAATATAGTTGTAATTCTTAAGTTTGGTGGAAATATTCATAGTCCAAGAATTCAATACAACCATGAATTTGTAATGTAACTAATCACTTCTAAATATAATAGTAAATTCGCGAAATCAATTGTAACATATGAGATATACCACAATTCATAAATAGGACATAGACTCTATAATCCAAGTACACAATATGTACAACATAGTATAGGCATTTATTAATCACTCAAAATATGAAAAATCAATGATGGATAATCAAATTTGGGTGGCTTAGAAAAATCAGTAGGTAAATATGCACCATTATCATCATATTTATTAATGAAAATAGTATTAATTCCACTGGTGTGATCAAACTTAAGATTAAACATATTAGATTCTTGATGGATAGAGAATTGAGGTACATCAACTCGAAAACTCCCTTGATCATTTTAAGTTGTAACATATTCCTCCTGACATATAAAATATTTACAATTGAATAGACCAAGAGTAATAAATTCAAGATTTTCATCCTCTAATTGTAAGACCACACCATCCCATACCTCACTACAACCAAAACCAACAGGAAAAGGATCCAAATAATTAATAGAAGTTGTTGGTTTAAAAAACTCATGGAACACATTCAGGTATAATGAATAGTGTGCTAGAGGTGAGAAAAGAAGAAAAGACTCGGGAGGAGGACCATCAGTTGTAAAAAAATCAGATTGATCATGCATGCTATGCTCCTTGAGGTTATTTTCATCATCATAATAATCAAAGATAGGCATACCAATGTAACATTTAGATTGATCTTTCTTTTCTTCAATAGGGAATACCAAATATTCAAAGACCTGGAAAATTATTTCTTCAAATTAAACATCTCAAGATGTATGACTCGATGAAACTTCATAATCATTCCAAATTGAAATAGACTCACATAAATTGAGATTGTAAACTACGAGAAACAAATTCTGCATTGATAACATACAAATCAAAGTCCACAGAAGAAGGACATATATCATTTGATGTACTTGGATATCCATCATCACATGTGTTAATGGAAACATAGATGTCATGGTGATGGTTGTCCAAAGTATCAACTTGAATGAAGGATATGGAATCATTTGACAGGTTATCAAGATTGCACTCAGTAATAAGCTAGAAATGTAAGATTGTTATCCTGAAAGAGGGAAGAAAGATGAAACGTATCTTCAACACTTTGCAACTCTACCTATGAAATGAAACTACCTTATATAAGATCACTTCTTGAAACAAGAGGTTGAACATACTTAACAGTTGAAGTAGTTTGATCAAGAGGTTCATGAAACAAGGAATCATGAGACAAGGATGGTAGAGGTTGAAATGTATCCCTTGAGGAAATCATACTTCCAATTGGATCAAATTTAAGCTTAGCATTATGCACATTGATATTATTTGAAAAATCAAGGGATCAACTTCCATTCTAGGCTCTATCTAATTATTGTACTATTACAAGTTCTTCTCAATAGGAACTAGATCATGGGAAATAGGGGGAGGTTGAATGGATGGATCAACAATTTTATTTTCAGATTCTCCAACTTTGACATTTTCACCAGGAGGCACCCAATTGATACTAGAAAGGAGGATGAAAAGGAAAAAAAGGAAAAATAGGTTCCTCCTCACAAATTTGTTGTGTCAATGTTGAAAATAGTAACAAGAAATGCTAGACATAGAAATTCTATAAATATCATTTTAGGTACCAGTGTTGGAAATGGCAACAAGGAATGATAAAATAGAAATGCTATAAATAGCATTGCTATAAATATCATTTTGGGATACATTCCAATATTAGTTAGTCCCTGAACAAAAATTGAGAATTAAAATTCGAATTTGATCTTAGTAGCTGTTTGAAAAATAATTAATTAATTCATCTTGAGTTAATTATTTGGAGAAAATCAAACATGAAGTCTATTTGAAGACATGCAACAATTTACCCTTTGATTGAGGAAGTTATCCCTTAATTAAGGAGATCAGGATGAGTTGTACTTAGAGTTGTAATTAGTTAACTTAGTTCCAACAGTTTGTGGAACTGATTGTCAGTTTAGTTAGTCAATGCATGCATGCATGTAACTAGTGTACTTCAGATAACTAAATATTCTCTCATAAATAACTCATGCATGTCAGTTCAGTCAAAGACCCAATTGACATCAGAGGATGGGACAATGTACTATCATTTGGAGGAATTTCCCTATATAGGAAAGTCATCCATGCAGAAAGAATTATCTCCTTCAGGATTGCACAGTTAATTCAGAGTTTGGTGGGTTGTGTGAGAGGTGAATTCACATAGGTGGCAGCGAGAGGACCCAGGAGAAACTGCACAAGGAAATAGGAGGCTTAGAGGACTAAAGGAAGGCATATGTTGTGTCTATTTAGTCTATGAGCAGCATTGAGGTATTGTACTGAGAGCTAGATATATTGTGAGCTAAAGCTTTGTGTAATCTAGAGATATCTCCACTTGTATGATAATACAGATAGCAGGGCTTTTAGCTAAGGCTTTCCCCAGAGTATTCTTCTGTGTTCATGTGTGTTTGATTTCTTATTCTCTGTTATATGTGTTCTATTTGATCTTGCTCAAAATTGACTAAGCTTCTGCAAGTTTTATTGTAGAAGTAGATTAAGTATTTTTCTTTAGTATATTGCATAATATGTTTAATTTACAGTGAGAAATTCTACATGGTATCAGAGAAAAGGTGATCAAAGCAAAGAACATTATGTAAAGAAGGGATAAGTTTGAAGTTTGAAGTTCATGATTATAGAAATCGAATTCTTATCACATCTCAAGTTTCACCAATGGCGTTCAACATGTTGAGACTCGAGCATTCTCTGGATGGAAGCTTGAATTATATAGCTTGGAATGATTGCATGGAAGAAGTATTAGAGGGCAACAGTTTGAAGGACTTCATTGATCAAGAAGTCCCCAAGCCAATAGCTTCTAATGCCCAAGAATTGGTGGAATGGAAGAAATGTGTGGCTAGAGTGAGGAAGATTCTTTTGGAGGGAGTTCAAGACCACATAGTCTAAAGTCCCCATGGAAGGGAGACACCATTCTCAATGTGGAAAACATTGAAGGATCTATATCAAAACAACAATGATCAGAGGAAGCTGGTGGTAAAAGACAAGCTTCAGAAAATCAAGTGTGAAAAGGGAAACACGATCTCTACATATCTGAGCAAGCTCACCACCTATAGGGATGAGCTTGGAAGTGTAGGAATCATGATAGCCAATGATGGCATGGTGAGTCTTGCTCTCCTCGGTCTTCCTAAAAGCTGGCATATCTACCAAGACTTGGTAAATGGAAGAAAGAAACTTCCAGATTGGGAATGACTATAGTTGGATCTAATGCAGGAGGAGATAAGGAAAAGCACCAAAGATGTTCTTCATCCAAGGAGGATGAAGAAAATTGTGCCTTAGCAAGTAAGGCAAAGAGTGGGAAGAAGATTGAAAAATCAAAAGTGCGATGCTTTCATTATCATGAGGTGGGCCATTATGCAATAAATTGACCACTGAAGAAATCCAAGAAGGGATCCTTGGAAGGATCAGAAGATGAGGCACTGGCCTCACAATTCAAATTGGATTTTACCCTCATCCCATGCATGGTTTCATTCATGATGGGTTGTGGTTGGTTTTTTGACAATGGTGCCTCATTCCACTTGACCGGCAATAAGAGTTTGTTCATTACCTTGGGGGAGAAAGACCTTCAGATACTCATAGAGATGGGTAATGATGAAAAGTATAGTGTCTCAAGAGTAGGCATGGTTGTTTTTCAAAGGGAGCATGGAGCTCGCATTACCTTAATAGATGTGAAGTATGTGCCAGCACTGAAGAAGAACTTGGTATCAATCGCAATGGTAGAGGAAAAAGGCTATGATGTAGTCTTGAGTAAGGAAGGCTATGATGTAGTCTTCAATAAGGGAAAGGTTTTCCTTAGACACATCACCATGACACAGGTGAAGAAGATCAGTTCACGATTCAAGAGCCTGTATGCTCTTGAGGTTCAAGATGCATGCAAAGCCATGAGGAGCAAGAAAACTGTTAGAGACTTGGTGGTTGAGAGGGAGAGTAGATTACCTCTCAACATGTAGCCATAGAAGAAGTCTCGAACAATTGTGGAGGAGCCACAGTTGGAGAAGCAACTTCAAGAAGTTGTGGAGCAGCCACAACTAGAGAAGCCAAGATAAGATCGAGTGGAGGCATCCACTCAAGCAGAGACCTCCAGTAGCAGGAAATTTCGAGCCAAGTGGGCAAAGGGATCACTTGCATCCATACCTCCAGGTGGGAGGTGGGGCGATGTGGAGTGATAGTCCCAAGAACGCTGAAATAGGGGTAGGATCCTTGAGATAACTAGTCTCTTGGATTAGAACTTGCAATGGGAGCCCCGACGAGGAGTATCGGGATTGGATAAGTGGGTAGATATAGATGCAAATGGAGCGGTAGAGGAAGCTTCAGCATCAGAGGATGTTTCTAGCCCAACAAGGAAGTTAGTTGGGAGATCAGTTACTTACTTCTCAGTAACTGAGTTGCAGTACAGTAGTGGGAAACGTAATGCAACATGATGAGAGGAGGTTCAATGTGGATGCAATGTTGGGAGACAGGACCAGCAACAACATGGATGTAGCAGGAGGAATGAGTGTGAATGATGTTGTCATATATTGAAGAGCACAAAGGTGCATAATTTTCAGTTGACAAAGACAACAACAGTCGGAGACTTTGATGATAAAGGCATCATTCTAATTCAGGTTGGATATTTTTTTTTGTTTCTAGAGTTGTTGGAGCAACAACACAAGGAGAAGTGTTGCATGTAGAACATTCCAAAGGTTCAAGATCGGGTTCGAGTTGAATGCCTTTCTTGTTGAGAGGGAGTGTTGAAAATAGCAACAAGAAATGCTATAAACAACATTGCTATAAATATCATTTCAGATACCAGTGTTGGAAATAGCAACAAGTAATGATAAAATAGAAATGCTAAAAATAGCATTTCGGGATACATTCCAATTTTAGTTAGTCCCTGAACTAAAATTCAGAATTAAAATTCGAATTTGATCTTAGGAGCTCTTTGAAAAATAATTAATTAATTCATCTTGAGTTAATTAGTTGGAGAAAATCAAACATGAAGTCTATGTGAAGACATGCAACAGTTTCCCCTTTGATTGAGGAATTTATCCCTTAATTAAGGAGATCAGGATGAGTTATACTTTGAGTTGTAATCAGTTATCTCAGTTAACTGAGTTAAGTCTAGTTAGATTAGTTCCAACAATTTGTGGAACTGATTGTGAGTTCAGTTAGTTAATGCATGCATGCATGTAACTAGTGTACTTCAGATAACTGAATATTCTCTCATAAAAAACTCATGCATGTTAGTTCAGCCAGAGACCCAGTTAAGATCAGAGGATGGGACAATGTACTATTAGTTGGAGGAATTTTCCTATATAAGAAACTCATCCATGTAGAAGGAATTATCTCCTTTAGGATTGCGTAATTAATTCAGAGTTTGGTGAGTTGTGTGAGAGGTGAATTCACACAGGTGGCAGCAAGAGGAACCAGGAGAAACTGCGCAAGGAAATAGGAAGCTTGGAGGACTGAAGGAAGGCATATGTTGTGTCTATTCAATTTATGAGAAACATTGAGGGATTGTACTGAGAATTGCATAGCTTGTGAGCTAAAGCTTTGTGTAATCCGGAGATATTTCCATTTGTATGATAATACAGATAGCGGGTTTTTTAGTAGAGACTTTCCCCAGAGTATTATTCTATGCTCATGTGTGATTGATTTCTCATTCTCTATTATATGTGTTCTATTTGATCTTTCTCAAAATCGATTAAGCTTCCACAAGTTTGATTGTAAAAGTAGATTAAGTATTTTGCTTTAGTACATTGCATAATCAGTTTAAGCTACAGTGAGAAATTCTATAGTCTCATGATCAACATAAGTTAGAAAAGGGGAATCATCGAAGGGTTCAGATGCAAATGATTTCATGGAGAGAAGAATCAAGGTCTAAAATTTTTAATTGATAAAAGTATAGTTAAAATATTGCGTAGGAAACTCATAGAAAAGGTGAAGAAACCAATTAAGAAAATCCTTTATAGATTCACCATATTTCATTTTGAGTGGATCAATCCTATCACATACATCTTGATAATCATACTTGTCAAAGGCTTCAAGAAGCTCCCTGAGGAATTGATCAAATGAATGAATAAAAGCGGTTGGCAAGGGATGACACCATTTCTTAACTTGAACTTCAAGAGTGAGGGTGAATAATCTAAAAACAACATCTTCATCATCGATTTCATGAGACTTACAAAACCACAAAAATCATATATATGTTTGGCTATGAATGTATGACTCTCACCATCAAACCTAAGTTGAGAGAATTCATGAAACTGTTCCATGGAGACTAAACGTTCATGAGGGTATAGGTTAGAAAAACACTTAGAAATTAGGATTTGGGAAAGAAACATTTGAGATAGGAGAATCAAAACAAAATAAATGTAGGTTTTAACCCTGTACAGAAATTAATTGGAAATGGATTCCTAAAAACATAAAATATACAATGGCAAGAAACACAAAATGAATGCACATAGATCTTCCCCCTAGATCCTAAAAATGAGACGACCAGATTGATTTTTCATTATCTTCATTTCAATGTTACAATACATA
>APFE030486983.1:0-24382 GCA_000404065.3 Pinus taeda | reverse complement strand
ATGTAGAAGCATTCATAAACCCTAATCCGTTAACCTTGGATTACAACATAACCGTAGTTCTCCTGATTAGATATACAAAAGGCCATGGGAAGAAAACCATCATACCCAAAACAATAGGTGAAGCCCATGCAAAAAACCATAGGTAGGTTCACCCACCTAATATAGGGTCCAAAAAGAAAAAATCTGGGGTGCTACCCTGGACCCTATACAGGGGTCTACTACCCCACTAGAACCCCTCAAAAGGAGGTTGCACCCTCCCCACCCCCCACCCCTTTGTGACCCCCTCTGTATGCGAGTAGTCATGGAAATAATATAACACACACCAAACATTCTCCCACTTGTTGTTTTCTTTCCACAAAGGGGTCACAGGAGAGCTTAGTCATTGTCCCAACCTTGCAACACCCATTTTTTCTCTACACCAAGAAAATGTCTTAGTGCTCACATACTTCATCAATGCATCTGCAACATTCTTCAAAGTTTCCACCTTTACCAACAACACCTTTTTGTCATTAATCATATCCCTCACAAAGTGATACTAAAGATTAATGTGCTTTGTCTTTAAATGATAACAATGGTTCTTTTCCAAGAAAATTGCAATTTGGTTGTCACAATTTATCCGTATATCACACTATACTAACCCCATACTTGAACACAATCTATGCAACCAAATTGCTTCCTTGCTTGCATGAGTGGCTTCCATGTATTCTTCCTCTATAGGTTAAAGTGCCACTACAAACTGTCCCTTGCTCATCCAACTGACTGCACCTCCAAATAGTTTAAACATGTGCCCAATTGTATATCTTCTCTAATCCATAGCTCCAACCCATTCGACATAAAAAAATCCATGGATGTCTAAAAATCTACCCAATCTTAGTTTTCCTTGGTAGCAGAGACCATAATCACTAGTGTCATGCAAATACCTAAAAACCCACTTTAGTACTGTCCAATGATCCTTTCCTAGTTTTGACATAAACCTAGTCAATACTCCCACTACATGTGTAATTTCTTGTCTAATACAAACCATTTCATACATCAAGCTACTGACTACACTTACATATGGAACATGGGACATGTCCTCTTCCTCTTCTTATGTATTGGGACATTGTTCAATAGATAACTTTACACCTACGAGAATAAGAACCTTCACATGTTTACTATCATGAATATTAAACCTCTACAGTATTGTCTCGACATACTTCCTCTAGTTTAACCAGAGCTTCATCCTTTCTTGATCTCATTTAATTTACATGCCCAAAATATAGTTTGCAGCACCAAGATTCTTCATGTCGATTTTGGAGCATAATTGGGTCTTCAAATCCTGGATAATTTCTTTTTCATTTCCAACCAAAAACATATCATCCACATAGAATACCAGATAAATAACATAGTCACCAATTAATTTAAAATACACACTATGATCTTCTTTGCTTCTAGTGAAGTCGAGTCCTCGTATAAATGTATCAAATTTCTAATACCATATCCTTAGTGACTGTTTTAACCCATACAAAGACTTTTTTAACCTTCATACTAGTTATTTCTTTCCCTTCACCACAAATCCTTTAGGTTGCTTCATATATATCTCTTCTTCCATATCCCTGTAAAGAAATGTTGTCTTCACATCCATCTGTTCTACCTCAAAATCAAAACCAACAGAAACATATAAAAGTAATCTAATACAAGCTACCTTGGAAACACGAGAAAAAAATCACCAAAATGAATTCCTGATGCACAGGAATAACCTTTTGCTACCAGCCAAGCTTTTTATTTCTCCACCTTTCCTTTTGCATTCATTTTCTTTGTAAACACCCATTTTCTTCCCACCACCTCTCCCCAGAATTCTTGTCCTAACCCGACACCACTGATAATGATTACCTTTTCCATCAATGTCCTGTTCATTCTTTATGCAACTCCATTTTTTTGAGGTGTTTATGGGGTAGTCTTCTTTCGTTCTATACCACACTTCTTACAGAACTCTTCAAATTCCTTCTTGCATAACTCTCCACCATTATCTTTTTCTCTGTTTGGTTTTCCACCAGAGCCTTAAATTCTTTAAACTTGTCAAAGAATTCATATATAAATGTTACATAGTACATAAACTTACCCAATGATGGAACCAACATAGTTCCAAACACATAACTATGCACATGCTCTAATATCCCTTTTTCCCTCTAAGCACTAGAGGGGAGACCCACTCAATTATTCTTCCCATATATACATTGTTCATAGAAATCAAAGTCTAGAGAGAAATTAGACATACCTTCTACCATACCATTACCATGAAGTATTCGAAGGCCCTTCTCTCCAATATTTCCAAGCCTTTGATGCCATAGCATGGTATTTTCTCCAAAGACCACTATATTTTCTACTCCACTTTAAATAACCACATAACTATTGCACCCATCAATAATAGTACTACCAAGAATCTTGTACAAAGTTCCAAACTAAACTCCCTGCATCAATACTAGTGCTCCCCAAACCATTTTGTAGGTATCTTTCTCGAACTCTATTTTTACACCCGCATCATCCATCTTGCTTACAGAAATCATATTTCTGGCTAATGCAAGAATATGAAGAATAACCAGAAGTGTTCTAATCCTTCCACCTTGCAAATTCAGCTTGAATTTTTTGCGTCTGACAATTCTAGCCTTCCTGCCATCCCCTAAGAAGGCATCACCACCATCATCTTTCTCATACTCACAGAACCACTCCATATGGGGAGTGAAGTGAAAGGATGCACTTGAGTCAATCAACCATGCCTCATGATCTACATGTGTATTTGAAGAAGAAGCCAAGCACACATCTCCACCTTCATCTGAAGTGGTTTTTGTCTCTATAGAAGGAGAATCATCATATCCATTTCCTCTCTCAGGATATTTAGATCTACATTCCTTTTTGTAGTGCCATTCCTTTATGCATTTTCAACATACTTTTATAGGTTTTCTTGAAGATTTAGATCTCCCTTTAGATTTAGATCTCCCACTTGAGCACTTATTTTTGTTTATGTTCAAGGACCGTCCTCATACAGACAAGGCATCTCCATTCTGGCTCTCCATATTTTTATCTCCTCTGATAGAAAGTATGAGACTATTTCATCAAACTTCAAAGTAGTTGTATTGCTACCTATTACAACAACCAGACTATCCCACAAATCTGGTACAAAACATGACAAACTGATGCACTTATCTTCATATAAAATTTCTATATCAACATATAGCAACTGAATTACCACAATATTAAAGATATTTATATGCTCTGTCACCAAGTCTCTATCCTTCATCCTCAGGTTCTACAACTTCTTCTGTGGGAATAGTTTTTTCACCAAAGACTTAGATTGGTACAAAGTCCCTAACTTGACCCACAAATCCTTCGATGTAGCTTCCCTTGATATGATACATTCAAGAATACTGAATTTGAGATACTCAATCGTATTGTGCTCTTTGCCTTTTGATCCAACTTTGCCCAATCTTTTGCTGACATTTTCGTTGCTTTAGTACCCGGATCTACTGTGGTCCACTAATCTTTATCCACCGATAGATCCTCCATCTTAAGCTTCCACAACTCAAAACAATGACCATTAAATTTCTCGATGTGTATTTTCCCACTACACGCCATCTTATTTCACTGCAATAGTTGATCCTGCAGATCTCCCATTAAACAAGGTCTACAACAGGCCCAGGCAAAACCCCTTAGCAGCAAAGGCGTCCCCTTGAATTTGAAACAACTTTGATACCAAATGTAGGCTTTAACCCTATATAGAAATTACTTGCAAACGAATTCTTAAAAAAAACAAATATACAATGGTGAGAAACACAAAAAAATACACAAATATTTTCCCCTGGATTGAAAAGCCCGAACTGCTAGATTGATTTTTCATTATGTTCCTTACAATGTCACAATACATATATATACATGCCGAAGCATTCATAAACCTTAACCCATTAACCTTAGATTGAAACATAATTGTATTTCCCTTGACTGGATCTACAAAATACCATAGGGAGAAAACCATCATGCCCAAAACCATGTGTGAAACCCATTCACAAAATGATAGGTAGCTTCACCCACCAAATATAGGGTCCATTTTTTTCCCCAAGTGCTTCCTCAGACCCCATATAGGGGGGCTATTGACCCCTTGAAACCCCCCAACAAAGGGGACTGTGCCCCTCCTATGACCCCCCTGCATGTGACTAGTTGTGGAAAAAATATAACACACACCCAACACTCAATGGGCACAACTTGTCATATGTCCCTCCTTCTAGTGTCAACTTTTGATGGTGCTGGAAATCTGTCAAGCAAGGGGGTATCCCCAAAGTGAAGTCCCAATTAGACCTCACATCATTTTGCTTAGAAGCCCCAACCAAAAATACAACTAGTTTCCCTTTGTTCTTAGGGATTTTCCTTGGCTTCCATAATTAACATAGGAGGTTATACAAGCATGCTTGAAACAAGAAAGTCGATAATATGAGGCATATTATTATGATGTATATAGGGTACTTTAACAACAAGCAGAAATATAGTGAGCCTCTAGAAGAAAAGTAATAGTATTATCCTTAAAGAGACACATAAGAGAATAAGAGGATCATTACTTAACCTGGGAAGTAGTTCACAAGACAACTACGATCATAAATCCAAATATGACACACCTTCAACAAGGTAAATACCAAAGCCACCGAAATAGTTCAAATTCCTTAGTACATATGAATGAAACATATACCATAAAATATAAAGAATAGTCTTCCAATATTCATGATACATGCATGGAAATGTTTTGGCTCATCGAGCTTCAAAATTTGAGTGGAAGTGACAAGATATATAGGTACAATGCTGCCACACTAGCTCCAATGGTGGAACAATAAGCCACCACTTTCTCCTCCAAAAAAATATCCTCTCTCTTATGCCAACCTAGAGAAGCTAAGGTGAAAGTTCAAGTCCCAAAATCCATTTTTATTGAGTTGTGAGGGTGTATTTATAACAAATAAGGTGACTCTCCACCTCCCATGTAACTCGACCTCCCTAACGACTCTTGAGTTTTATAATCACTTTTCAAATTCTTACACAACCTTTGAGATTCTATATGACTTTATAAATTTCTATTGACTCTTCATATTGCATGTGGGGCCCTTGGTCCTTCATATATTTCTCATTTTCTCATTTTTGGAAATTACACAATTAGATTCCATAAATGATGTGGCAAGATACTATGACACATGTGACTCTTGGAAATGATGCCATGGAACTGCATGATGATGTGGCATGACCAAGGTTTTCTTCTTACTATTTCCTTGACATCTACATGATGGATATTGCATGTACTTCATATTCATTCTCCAAAGGGATAATTGATATCGAGTCGTCATGCAATCTTTATATTTGATATTCTGTCATTAACTAGTGTCCCTTCATATTCTTTCTCAATGACATATTCATGGTTCTAACTTCACAACTGTTCTTCTAGCATAATATCATTCTCTTCCTCTTCGAGCATCATCATATCATGTCAATATATATTACTTGGAAATGATATATACTCATGAAAAAATGACATAAGTCCAAAAATCTACTAGTTTTATTATCTTCATGAAAAATATTGATTGATCTAGGACTAGGCACTGGACATGGAAGAAGACTTGGGGATTTTGCAATGCATAGTTCCAGAGACCAAGAGTGAGGTACTAATGCTTGTGACTACGCAATGCATAACACTAGAAGCCTAGGAATAAAGACTGCGCAGTTGAGGGTCTCAGTGAGGTAGGCTTGAGCATTGAGACTACATAATGCACAATTCTAGAGGGATACTTGTTAGCGGATTATGAACTCGTGTAGTTCAAGGAATGAGGGAGAGAACTTGATGACTAAGATTGTGTAATGCATAACAAGAGACTAGTTGGGAGGCAAGATTACATAGTTTCTTAAGGTAGAGAGGCAATCCTTAGGCATTGTGGTTGCACAATGCACAATCCTTGGAGGTAGCAATTGTTCATTGTGTAGTCCCAAGAGGTAGGGATGCATGCTTGAGGCTTTCTACTAAGCAATGTGTAGTTCAAGGAGGCTAAGAGGGGTCAATTAGGTTGGGCATGAGATCATTTGGAATTTGACTAAGTGTGGGATCAGTAAGGCATAAATGAAACCAAGATTGGACTCCATCATGACCACACACTTAGAAAAATCAACAAAAAAACATGGAACACTTTGCATTCAGAATCAACATGATCCCCTTAATAGGACTGTAAAACAATATCCTCCTCTAAGTGTGACACTTAGGACACACTTTGCGAGGACAGCGATGACACTAATGAAACAATGCTCATGACTTTGGAAATGTATCCAATGCATGTTTTATGATAGATAAAACACATTAATGCAGGAGAATGCATTAGAAATACCCTTCAAGAATGTACAAATGAATCCCTTTAACCAGATGCAACATTTTCCAAATAAAAACAGGACACTTGCGACTGTAAGAGAAACATGAAAGTGACATTTGTAATAGCTAAAATAGTAAAAGTGACACATTCTAAAGCAAAGAAGATATAGAGGTGCCACTTGTAGAAATGAAAGAAATAAAAAGTGGCAGTCACAAAAGTGAAAGTGAAACTAATGAAAATAAAAGCGCACAAAAGTGACAATTGACAAAACTCACCTGAGAGATGATATAATCATAACCAACAGTGAGGGAACTATTAGTCTTAGGATTGTACACTAACTGTCAACAAGGACTGCATAGTCCTGGTTCTGAGGGATTGTGCAATCACTGTCCTCTCATACTGTACAAGGAAGACCTCTTGGGATTATGTAGTCATCATCCACAGATAACTGCATAATGATTGTTTCCTACCTTTGCGTAGTCACTATCAATTAGGATTGTGTTGGGTTTGACTCTCTAAAATAAACATAAAATAAAAGGATTTCTTATGAGAAAAGTGCTTGTGAATGCACAAAAAACTAGGCATGTGAAATAAAATGACTCTTAAGTTAAGAAACATCAACCAACCATGAAGTTACTATGAGAAAACGAGGAACGAAAAATACTAGGATCATAAGTAGGCTCCAAAATTAAAGTATAAGAAAACTTTTAGAGGGAGGTTTGTTGCAACGACAACACTTGGTGACACATTGGTAGAACTAAAACTTATCTATTTAGGTCTCATCTTTAAGTGCAAAGTCTCAATATTTTAGGAACTATTGGTTCACCATTTGGATTTCCTGGCTTTGCCACTTATCTAGGTTAAAGATATAGTCTCTATATTCCTTTCTCAGCTTCAAATGCAACATAAGAATAGTCATACCTCAATTGTTTCGATAAGGAGAAGGATAATAAGTATAGTGAAATTTTAAGCACATTCCCCGGTGTTGCTCCATTTATAGCGAGCTTATATAGTACCCCAACAAAGTCACCTCAGGTAAACACAAGCATCATTTGGCTTCCAATAGTACCCGACAAAATTTATTGCTTCACCTCTTTGCATAGGAAGCCTTTCTCTTCTTCACCCTTTATTTTATTTTCTTAAAGATATACTTGAAGCATTAATTGGACATTTTTAGTAAGAGTGGAAGAGGGATCCAAATTTACGGAGAGCAGGATAGGTTGTTCCTTATTTAAGGGATTTGAAATGTAACAAAATTTATATGCTTATTTTAAAGTTTTTCTCCTTTCTCTTCTCTACTTGGTTGAGTCAACATGTCAAAACACCATTAAAACACAAGGTTGATTCATAATGAAGATCCTAATAAATATATGGTCTTTGTAGTTTGACCAAACACTTTCCATATGGAACGAATCATATTTTTCATTTAGATATTATCAAATGTAAAGATATGTAACCCTGAATAGAGAAGAGGATAAGGTCTAAGCCAAGAATTGTTCATCATCACAATTTCCCTTTTCCAGTTTTTCCACATTGTATTTTGAGCCAAGTGAGAGAATTTCCATATATATTCTTATTAAATAAACTAAATAAATAAATAAAATGCATAATAGTAAAGAAAAATCAAAAGCAGATTACAATTAAACCTCAACTAAAAGTCAACATTGTAGACAAACAAAGAAAACACACCAAATGCAAGGACTAGTGCATGGTGAAATGTAGGGTCATGCAATGCAACTAGAGAGATAAAATGTACTTAAACCTACTCGTAAGCTAACTCCTAGAAGGTCAGGGATAAGTGTAATGGAGTTTCCAATGTATCCACTGTAACCACTCCCGACCTGTAATCCCAAAGATACAAGTAATTAAAATAAATATAAAGCATTGTGTAAGATTAAAGAAAATAATTTGAAAGTCTTGCAAAATGAATTGAAGGTATTTCTTAATAACAAAAGAATGTTCCATGCTGACTAATTTGATACATTCTCGAACTTTACCTTTTTGACTAAAATAATAAATGTACAATCCTTGAAGGTTTCTCATGGAAGTGCATTCATTCATATTTTCATTTTTAACAAACATAAAGAAAGATTGAAAGTTATTGTTTGCAACAGAGCTTTGCATGTAAGATTTATCTAACCATTTAGTGATTGGATCATGATATTTAGAACAAAATATTTGAAAACCTTGAGACTCATGAGGAACTAAATTTTCAATTAACGTATTCAGACTGGAAAGAGGATATTCTGAGGGGAATTTGATATGCTCTTATTCAAAGGCCTTGTCAAGATGGTTGGAACTTGACATACCCATTAGCTATGGTGGAGAGCTTGTCTTGATGGATAGAGAATTGAGATACATCAATCCAAAAAAACCCTTGATCATTTTGAGTTGTAACGTACCTCCTCACATATAAAAGATTAACAATTGAATACATCATGAATAATAGATTCAAGCTTTTCATCCTCTAATGATAAGACCACACCATCCCGTAATTGACTACACCCAAAACTAGCAGGAACAAGATCCAAAGAATTAAGAGAAGTTGTTGGTCCAAAAAAATCATTAAACACATTTGGGTACAATAAATAGTGTGCTAGAGGTGAGGAAAGTTGAAAAGACCCAGGAGGAGAAACACCAGTTGTAACTAAATCAGATCAATCATGCTTTTTATTCTCCATGAGATTATTTTCATCATCATAATGATCAAAGATAGGCATACCAGTGTAACATTCAGATTGACGTTGATTTTCTTCAACATGGTATACCAAAGATTCAAAGACCTGACCACTTATTTCTTCAAATTTAATATATGAAGGCGTATGACTCGAAGAAACTTCAGAATCATTCTGAATTGAAAGAGACTACAATCGCATAAATGGATATTGTAAAGGATGAGAAACAGATTTCACATTGATACCATACAAATCCAAATCCAAGTCCTCAGAAGAAGGAAATATATCATTTGATGTACTTGGATATCCATCACCATGCATGTTAATGCAAACAGGGATGTCATGGTGATGGTTTTCCAAAGTCTTAACTTGAATGAAGGATATGGAAACATTTGATAGGTTATCAAGATTGTGAGATTGATGATCAACCAAAAATGCAAGATTGTAATTCTAAAAGAGGGAAGAAAGATGAAACATGTCTCCACCGCTTTGCTCCTATAACTGGGAAATGCAACTATCTTGTATATGATCACTGCTTGAAATGAGAATTTGAACATCCTTAAGAGTTGAAATAGGTTGATCAAGCAGATCATGAAACAAGGAATCATGAGACACAGATGGTAGATATTGAAATCTATCCCTTGATGAAATCATACTTCTAATTGGACCATATTTAAGCTTAGAATTATGCACATTGATATGATATTGAAAAATCAGAGGATCAACTTTAATTCTAGTCTCTATGCACTTACTGAACCGTTCCTAGTTCTCCTCAATAGGAACTAGATCATGGGAAATGGGGGGAGATTGAATGGACCGAACAATAATTCAATTTTCATATTTTCCAACTTCAACATTTTCACAAGGAGGAAAGCAAATTGATCATAGAAAAAGAGGAGGACAAGGAACAAAAATAATAGGAACTTCTTGATCACAAATTTGGCATTAGAAGAATTTTGAGGTAAAAGATGGGCC
The DNA here is from genome assembly GCA_000404065.3 of Pinus taeda. Lineage (NCBI taxonomy): Eukaryota > Viridiplantae > Streptophyta > Pinopsida > Pinales > Pinaceae > Pinus > Pinus taeda. The sequence continues at coordinate 14,367 of APFE030486983.1, read as the reverse complement.
TCCAAACAAAAATGTATAAAAAAATGAAATTTATAAGAACCAATAGGATTAAATATGATGATTTCAATCATGGGGGATGATTCACCATTTTTGGAGTAAAAAGGTAAAATGATAAAAAAAAATTAAAAAAACTACTTTTTCAAAAGATATTTTCAACTTATCTCCCTATGATTTTACTCAAATTTCAAGTGAGAGCACACATTGAATGCAAAATTTAATTGTGCTTCCAAGGAGCACGCATGTTACATACTTTCGATGGACCCTACTTCATGAAAAGTGTGAAATACATGAAAACCATGACAGCAATCACATTCTTTCATGTATTTCACATTTTTCATATAGTAGGGTCCATCAAAAGTATGTAACATGGGTACTCCTTAGATGAAAAATTAAATTTTTCATCCGACGAGTGTTCCTCCTAAAAATTTGAGGAAAACCATAGGGAGATGAGTTGAAAATACGAGTTGAGAAAGAATTTTTTTCCCCTCCAAAACTTGATGAGGTAATCTAATCTTATTTTATTATTTCCATTATTGTTTTATAATATTCCTTAAGAGGCCCTTTTTTACCTCAAAAGTTCTCTAATGGTTGTATCATGATCAACATAAGTTGGAAAGGGGAAATCATCAAAGGATTCATATGAAAATGATTTCACGGAGAGAAGAATCAAGATTTGAAGATTTTCACTGATAAAATTACAATTAAAATCTTGTGCAGGAAACTCATATCAAAGGTGAAGAAACCAATTAAGAAAATCCTCTATAGATTCACCATATTTCATTCTAAGCAAAACAATCCTATCACATACATCTTGATAACTATACTTGTCAAAGGCTTGATAAAGATCCTTGAGGAATTAAACAAATGAATGGATATAAGAAGTTGGCAAGGCATGACACCATTTATTAACTAGACTTTCAAGAATGAGATTGAATAATATATAAACAACAACATTGTCATCAATTTCATGAGACTTAAAAAAACTAAGAAAATTAGATATACATTTGGCTCTTAATGTAGCACACTGACCATCAAACCTAAATTGAGACAAGTGATGAAACTATTCTATGAAGATGAAAATTTCACCAGGGGATAAGTTAGAAAAACACTTTGGGATTATGATTTGGGAAAGAGTCATTTGAGATAGGAGATTGAAAATAGACTCAATGGGTACATCTTGTCATCTATCCCTCCTTCTAGTGCCAACAGCTGAAAATGCTAGAATTTACAAGAGATTATTTGGCGTAAATCACAAGATCTATCATTTGTCGACGTGTTTCGAACCAACTAGTGTGGTTCATCGTCAGGACAAGTTGAAGAATCAGAACCAGCTTTGCATGTTAAATAGCTTGAGCAGAGCCTCCAACAGCTAAAAATAATCAACAACTAAATTTGAATCGAGACTCTAATCAAGCTATTTAACATGCAAAGCTGGTTCTGATTCTTCAACTTGTCCTAACGATGAACCACACTAGTTGGTTTGAAATGCATCGACAAGTGATATATCTTGTGATTTACGTCGAAAAATATCTTGTAAACCTGATATGGATCACAGAAGCCTCAATTCAATAATTCTATCTAATTCGTTAACCAAGGGGGTCTCCCCAATGTGAAGTCCTAATTAGAACTCACACCATTTCGAGTAGGGGGGCGAACTGGAAATAGACTCGGTTTCCATTTTTCCTTAGCTATTTTCCTTGGTTGGAATTATTAACATAAGAGGTTATACAAACATTCTTTGAAACAAGCAAGTAAGCTGACAATGTGAGGCATACAATTATGATGTATATAAGTTACTTTCACGACAAGGAGAAAGAGAGTGAGACGATAGAAGAAAAGTAATAATAATAACCTAAAAGAGACACACAAGAGCATAAGTGGATCATTAGTTAACCTGCAAAGTATTTCACAAGACAACCATGATCATAAAACCAAATACAACATACCTTCAACAAAATAAGTAGTAAAGCCACCAAAATAGTTTAATTTATTTAGTACATATGAATGCAACATATATTATAAACATCTAAAGAATAGTCCTACGATATTCACGATACATGCATGAAAATGTGTTGGCTCATCAAGCTTCAAATATTAAGTGGAAGTGCCAATATATACAAATACAATGTTTCCATACTATCCCTGATAGTGGAACATTAAGTCACCACTTGCTCCTCCAAAGAAAGATCCTCTCTCCTATGCCATGCTAGAGAAACCAAGGTGAAAGTTCAAGTCCCAAAAGTCCTTTTTCTTGGATTCTGAGGACGTATTTATAAAAAATGACGTGACTCTCCACCTCCCATGTGACTCTTGACTTGCCTCATGACTCTTCAGCTTTATAATGACTTTTCAAATTCTTACATCACCTTTGAGCTTCTATATGACTATAAATTTCTAGTAACTCTTCATATTCCATGTGGGACCCTTGGTCTTCCACATATTTACATTTTCTAATTTTGGTAAATTACACAATTATATTCCACAAATGATGTGGAAAGATACTATGACACATGAGACTCTTCAGATGACTCTTGGCAATGATGACATGGAACTGAATGATGAAGTGGAATTTCCAAGTTTCTTTTCTTGTTGCTTCCTTATCATATTCATGATGGATCTTGCATGTGATTCATCTTCATACAACAAGAGGCTAATTGATATGGATTATTCACGTGATATTTATCTTTGATCTTCTATCGTAAACTAGAGTCCCTTCATCTTATTTCTCGATGAATTCTTCATGGTTCCAACTTCACAAGTGTGTTCTAGTATAGTCTCCTTCTCTTCCTCTCTGGGCATCATCCTATCATGTCAAAATATAGTGCCTGCAACTGAATACACTCATGAAAAAATGACATAAGTCTCAAAATCTCATACTCTAATTATATTCATGAAATCCATTGTTTGAGCTGGGACTGGGCACTAGACACAAAGGAAGACTTTTGGATTGTGCAATGTGCATTTTCAGAGGCCAAGAGTGAGGTACTAATTATTGTGACTGCACAATGCACATCACTAGAAGCTTGGGAACCAATATTGCATAGTTGAGGGTATTAGTGAGGTAGGCTTGAGGCCTAAGACTATTCAATGAACAATTTTGGAGGGAGGCTAGTTATTGGATTGCGCAGTTACACAATTTAAGGACTTGGGGAGACAACTTGATGACTAAGACTATGCAATATGCAGTAAGAGATTAGATGAGAGGAATGATTGTGTAGTTTTTGAGGGAAGGGATGCAATCCTTGAGCATTGTGATTACGCAATGCACAGTCCTTGGAGGAAGGAATTTCAGATTGTACAGTCCCAAGAGGCAAGGATGCATGCTTGAGGCTTGAAACTATGCAATGCATAATTCAAGGAGCTTGAGATGGGCCAAGTTGGTCAGGCATAAGAGCCTCTATAATTTTACTAAGTGTGGGATTAGTAATGAAGAAATGAAACCAATATTGGACTTGAATGTGATCACCCACTCATAATAATCGATGAAAAAATATTGAACACTTTGAATTTAAAATCAACATAATCCGCTTAATACGATGGCAAGACAACATCATCCTTCAAGTGTGACACTTAGGATACACTTTGCAACGATAGTGATGATACTAGGGAAACAATTCTCAAGACTTTAGAAATGTATCTAATGCATGTTTTTATGATAGATAAAACACATTATTGCAGGAGAATGCATCATAACTACCCTTCAAGAATGTACAAATGTCTCCCTTTGACTGGATGTGACACTTCCCAAACCAAAATAAGACACTTGCAACAACAAAAAAAAACATGAAAGCGACACTAGGAAAAGATAAAAAAGTGAAAGTGGCACATGCTATAGCAAATAAGATACAAAGGTGCCACTTGTAGAAATGAAAGAAAGAAAAGGAAATAGTTGCAAAAGTGAAAGAGACACTAATGAAAATCAAAGTGCCCAAAAACAACATTTGAGAAAACTCACCCTATAGATGATACAATCGCATCCAACTATGAGGGAACTATCGGTCTTTGGATTGTGCACTAATTTTCAACAAGGACTACATAATACCTGTTTCAAATGACTATGCAATCACTGTCCTTGGAGACTACACAAGGAAAACGTCTTGGGACTTCATAGTGATCAACCATAGGTAACTGCATAGTGATTATTTCCCGCCTTTGCGCAATCACTCTCATCTAGGATTGTGCAGGGTTTGACTCTCTAAAATACACCTAAACTACTAGGCTTGCTTTTGAGAAATGCACCTGTTAACGCACCAAAATCTAGGCATGTGTAGGAAAGTGACTCTAGTAATTAAGAAACATCAAATGGCAATTAAGTGACTACAAGCAAACAAGGAACTAAATATCCTAGGATCACAAGTATGCTCCAAAATTCCTGTGTAAGAAAAAATTTGGAGGGTGGTTTGTCACAATGACAAAACAACAGGTCAATGACTCAAAAAAGAGAAATGGATATCTCTAAATTCATGAGTTTCTCCATGCATTACAAAATTCATTGAAATATTTTTCTCCCGAAGGCTACCTTCCTTAACCATACCCTTTCCTAGGAATCCATTGAATACATGCAATAATCTTGAAATAACAAATATGAAATTTTGTTGAATGGAATTATTACCAAATTTTGTTTCTTTACCCTTTTCACTTTGATTGTTTTACTTGGCTTTCATCAAAAGAATTCCTAGCCGAAGTCTTTTCAAGAAATCCATCTGGATGTTAGCATACATGTTGTTGCAATATTCAACAATTCCTATGAATATTATTTTTGACAAGCATGTGTCATACAAATATACATTCCATGACATTTATATGTTATTATTTTTGGAGTTAAATTTTAGCCACTATTGTTTTCATTCATTTACATAACATTTCCATAATCATAAGCATGAATACTTTGATAATAGCAGTGTTGTAGTGGCTACAACCACCCTCCATAATATTGCCTTACCCTATTTTGGAGCCTCCCTACCAACCTTACAGAACACTTTGCCTTGCTTCGTCATGTACTCAAGCTTCAATTTTTTCCTCGCACAAAGGCAGACTGTCGATCACAGTCGATCCATTCCCCTCACATGCTACTTACCTGGACTTGGTCTAGCTACAGGCTAAGTAGCTTCCCTTGGAAAATTGCACATTTCAGGAGGGAAACCAGCCTTCCCCACAGGAATTGCGTAATCTTCTCTAATAGCCTGCTAGGCTCCAAGATTGCGCAATCCTGCTAGCCAACCCTCCCAGTAGGATTTGCACAAATTTTCCTAGCAGCAAGCTAGTTAGCCCAAGATTTATTCAAATTTGGGAAGTGGTCAGCTACTCTGCCCAGAAATTATGCAAACCTCCTAGGTAGTTAGCCCAACTCCAATCCAGGAATGTGCATTTTTCCCAAGCAGTTGAGCACTCACATGCATGAACATTTCAGTTGGCCAGTTCCACCTGGGACCGAGGAAACTTGACTTGCATACATGCATGGCTTGGTCTTCCTGGAATAGCAACAGACAACATGCAAAGGGCATCCCATGATTTGGGGAGCTATTTTTAGCAGTTGAGGGTTACATGCAAAGTTGTTTTAGAAGTTTCCCTTCAAGTGTCATTTTTTCCTAGATTCGTGGCATGCACATCATGAGGCCAAAATTGCAAACAAACCAGACTACCTTTTGTGTATTTATGGTGGCCATTCACTCAACCTCCCAGTGAAATTTGTGGAATCTTGCTCATCAATTTCCCAAGTATGTGTTGTGTCCTTCCCCGAATTTGCTTTGTTTTCACTGACATATTTCTTGCCATGCATGCTACTTTTTCTAGATCTTTCTGGTGTTCATCTATCTCAATGGCTTCTAAGAGAACAGGATCTCAGGACATTGATGGAATGGAAGCTAGAGCAGCAATTGAGTAGGCATCCTCTGGTTTGTCGATCTATGAAGATACGAAGTTGTATCAAGACAAAGAAATCAAACTGAAGTGGCAAGAGGTGAATGAAACATTCGCAGGTACTTTTGGGGAATACCTTGAAGACGTCAGGTGTACATGAACATCCAAAAGTTTGGCTAGTACTAGATTGCATGCAGATACCCTACGTTCCCATGCACGGATATGATTCACTGGATCGTCTCTCACACTGACCCCGAGATGATGACCTTGAGCAGTGTCAGTGGGACGAAGCTTGCAACCTTTTGGGCATAGGATTATGATGAGAAGTATCAGATGACCAAGCCCATGAATGTCATGACTCCCTCATTTACCTTGCCTAACAACAGAGGCCACTCCAAAGACATTATGAAGGATTGGGTAAAGGATTCAGCTCGTTTCATGATGACACCCAATCAGATTTATAAGATGAAGATATTGTGGAAGGCATACCAATTCTTGGTCACATTCGCATGTTGACTGAGTGGCCAAGCAAGCACTAAGACCTTTCCTCAGAGTTGGGTGGTTGCGATGGACCAACTGGCTAGAGAAGGAAGACCATGCAACTAGTTTGGCATACTGGCTCATTAGTTGAAGGAGCAAGTCATGAAGGCTCGATAGTCACCCGATGGTATGCATGCAAAGATTTATATGTCTGCTTACATTCCTGATGCAGTCTCTACCCGACATGGGTTCCCGAGTTTGGATTGGGCATGGTCACTGATGGAGACTCTTGTGAACACATATTTCAAGTTGTTGTTTGAATGCAAATTTAGAGGAGTGATCATATGGTTGTCTAAACATTTTTTCACCCCAGTGTATAGGTTTATATTCAAACCAGATCCATCCTACATGGCAGAGGAAGTAGTGAAGGCATTGCTAGGCATTGCAGATTGGTATGCCTCACCATCAGGCATGTTCATCTGAGTGTTTAGTGCAGAGAAGTCTCCACATGTTTTGCCAAAGTTTGCCTAGGACATGTTTGTCATGTGGGAAGTAGCATACCACATCTCGGTAGGATTGACAACTAGACTACAACGAACAAAGAAGGCACCTTGGCTCACTCTCCCATTGCGGATTAGGTTATGTGAGATCTGGAGTATCAAACAAGTGGGTGTCGATGCAATGTGGGTCATACAAGTTGTAGCTCTAGAGGTGGAAAGGATATTTCCTCATCTGGATCACTACGCTAGAGTTCAATTCAGCTGGATCCATGGGGCATGTCATTGGGTTGAGGAGTACTCATGGAGATACTGTTACAATTCCTCTAAACCCAATGAATAGGTTAGCCTCGTTGTAGAGTGGTTAGAAAAGCAATAGAAACCAACACCACGGAGAGCACCAACAGTAGTAGCAGAGGCAGCAGAGCCAAGCATAACTGTGTGTGACAAAGGGAAGAGGAAGATTGTTGACTACATGGAGGAGGAGAAAAGCTACAAGTTTCGAGTAGATCCACTTGTAGAACAAGAAGCTATGACCATTCAGGTGAAGAGGCAAAAACGTGACAAGTGAATTGCACAAAGGCAAAGGGATGAGAAGAGAATGGAAGAAGAAGAGAAGGAGTTTCATGAGTTGAGGGAGCAACTACAAAAAGAAAAACAATTGCACCAACAGGAGTAGGAAGCGCAACAACAACAGATTTAGTAGAGGGCACATCATGTGTAGGTAGATGAAGTAGTGCCCGTACAAGCAGTTGATTCATCTGAAAAACTAGCATCAGGCGAATAGGGTGAACCATCGTAGTTGAAAGACTTTGCTCATGACATAGAACACGCACTTGAATAGTTGGATGTAGACATGGAGCAGCAGGAGTTGCAACAGGATACCAACTTCATGCCTCACCACAAAGAGGTCCACTCACTTGCTTCATTAGATCTCGATGATGAGCAAGTCTCGAATGACAAAGGAGGCACTGAGATCCTTGGTGGTCAACCGGAAGCGGACATGCACAACATCTCCTTTGATGAATCTCATTGCAGAGTTTGCAATATTAGAGAGTATTGATTCTAGAGGACCAAAAATCCCTTGTGCAATTGGAAGAGCAAGTGATTGTGAGTGATGTGTACAAGCATCCAGCTGCGTTGGCCGATGCAACTAGAGTGTATGCCGAAGGGAGTAGCTCAAGTGTTCATTTTCTCATAGCTAAGAATGAGTGAATGGAATAGGAACTACAGGTGGCCAAGCAGGGATGAGACTTGGTGACAATGCCTACCTGAGTTGAACTGAAGAAGGAAATACTAGATGAAGTATTTTCCTTGGACACAGTAATGCGAGCATTATACTTCAAGTTTGGTACCATGGACCAAGTAGTCCTTCATCTCCACGTATGGCAGCATCGATGTGTGAGAAGAGCATGCATCTTGAAGAACATACATACTATTTTTGATAACATGAAAGCATGGATTATGAAGTACAAGGGAGCCCTGATTCACTTGCTAAAGATGATGAAGGCCAATGCAGTTGAGCTGCAAGCACGTATCTGGAGTCACATTTGGAACTATGAAGACCTACCGCAACTCATCACTAGCATAGATGCTTCCCATGCATGAATATTAAAAATCATGGAGGTTATAGTGCGCACTCATGCAATCCCATCACTTGGGACCCTCACCTAGGCGAAGACCAAGAAGCAAGTCCGACAAGAGCTTGACTCGTACTTCAACGAGTTGATTCGCACCGCTACCAGCTCAGACCTTCCTATTAGTGCAAACATCATGCACAAGAACATTGCTAGTCCGACCACACTAAAGACAATAATGTGCATGCTCATAGACGAGTTGGACAAACGAGCCCGAGCAGTGTACCCAAATGCTATGAATACAAGGTTCAAGTTTTAGATGGATGTCACAACAGAACACACAGACACTCTCAAGGACTACCAATCTTGGCATCAATATGTCACTATTTATTAGCTTGAGGATGTCAAGCAAGTTGACTTCTATGGTTGTCTAAGTCTGAATGATGCCTAGTTTGGCTTGTCCAAGCCATTGTTCACATGGGTACATGTGGATTGTAATGTTGAGTCATGTCAAGTGTAACTCAAGTGTTAAGAGTGGATGTAACAATCATAGAGTAGGGTGAAGAGTCATGAGGGTAGTTGAATGGTCATAAAGGAGAATGTCAAGGGTCACCCCACCCTTTGCTATAAATAGTCCCTCATAAATCATTGTTGTCACGCGGAATGAGTCGATCTTGCAGACAAGATAGACCTTCCTAGAATCTAATGAAGACCTAATGACAAACAAACCAACCAGACACTATCTTTCTCTAAATGCGCTTTATAAATAATGGCAAACAAATGTGTTTAAGGCCTACCTCATGTCCAACGCAAGTTTGGAGATGCCTTCGCTCCTTTGATCCAGGTAAGTTCCTTTGTCACAAACCTGCAAACACAAACAAGGCAAACGATTAAATAGCACCTGAATAACCAGTATTATAAAACATATTTAACATGAAAGTCAAGGAGTCCATGAAACAAATAACATGAGATACTTGTTGAGAAAAATGAGCTTGATTGTATTAATTCAAAAGGAGAAGAACTTTACAACCTTTGCCTTAACGCTGTACAAGCTCCTCCCAGGGTCCAACAAGAAGTCTCCTCTACTTTGACAAGCTTCACTCACTCCCCAATGAAGCCAAAAAGGTATGTGATCTCTCCTCTTAAGCTCAAATAGGAAGTCTTGATTTCACTAGCATTTACGCTCAAAAGTTCAGCTTCTAACCTCCCTGGCGACTGACCCAATGCCTCAACTTATAGTGCAATGGAGATCAGTTACCAGGTCCTCCTTCAAAGGGATAGAATCCTCCTTCAAAGGGATAGCTCCTCCCAACAAGGGATTAGGTTATCCTATGATGGGATGCATGAACCACTTGGAGCGAACAATCCATGTAACAAATGCTTCCAGAGAACTCTAGAATTAACCCAAGATGAGTTTTTTCAGATAAAAATTGCGCCTTTTGACTTTCACAGGGGTACGCACCCTCCCCTTTACATACAAAGTGTATAAATACGCAGATATCCTGAACAAAAGGTGTGGGCCCGCAGACAAAAGTGAGAGAAAGTGCGGAACCAGAGTTACATTGCTTTTTTGATGCTTTCTCTCATTTCTAAAGCTTGTTCTGAAGAGCTGAGGTTGGAGACTTGCTTAGGAAGCTGGTATAGGTGGTGATATACCTACACCGACTGCAAATAATGAAGGTGATGATATTTTTCTATAACAGATTGCCCCCTAAAGTGCAAAGTCTGTAGTATATGAGGATTTTTTCATTTATCATATAGGAAGAGTGAAGTGCTTTATCATTTCGAGGATCATCTTGCGGAGAGCATGGTTGGAACCTGTAAAAACATTCAATGCAAAATATATATATGAGATCATATCATCGCTGAGGTAGGCATTCCCATTCTCAGATAAAAACTGACTAAGAGACTGAAAACTGACTAGAAGACTAACTACTGCTCTGATATAGGAATGATCTCGTAACACATCATAAATACAGACACATGTGGACACAGTATGGACGCAGCCATCTGTTTATGAATAGTCCATAATATAATGAATACAAAATTCCTCGCAACCTGGATGGTGGAAACTAGATCCAGGGTCTTCATTTCTACGTCCCGAAAAAATACGATTCTATCCATGCGGTTGAATGTGTCAAAGTCGAACATGGTTGAAACCACTTGATTACCAGTCAATGATGTAAACTGTTAACAACCGTGAGAGAAACCACCAATAATGACAATGGCTCTCAAAGTACTCAGCACAATCCATGAAATGTGATAAGATGTGTTGATGTCGAACATGTCATGGAATCCTTTGACCGAAAGTCAATGATGTAAACTGTCGTCAAAGGCGAGAAACCTGCCATTGAGGCATGCAGATCTCAAGGTACTGGCAGTTTCTAGATCATCTTTCTAGATAATGAGTTGAAGTCGATAGAAAGCGATCCATCATAGGGAAGCCCATGACACGAAATCATAGATCAAGTTGAAGAAATTTAGTTGCAAAGACTGACTCCGGGATGGTCAAGATGGATGACAGACATTTTGCAGATGAATGGCTTATTTGCATTGACCTCTTGAACACATATCGACACGATAGATGGTTTGGTAATGGTTGACCCAAAGTTAATACCCAGAAACCGGCTGAAGACTTTCAATATGGTTTGATCAACTGTTAGGTAAAGGATTTCCCAACCCAGGTGAAAGAAAGTGTCGTGTTCAAGAGTGGTTATAAAGTATGACAAACAGACTCACTTTTCTCTCTTTTCCCCCACCATTTCTGGCAAGTACCTCTTTATTTTTTACAAGCTTCAGGAGGATAACATATGCTTGATTATAAGCTCACCCTTTGGGTGAGTCCAACTTAGTTTAAATTCGAACCCTAAGAAGGAGTGGTCCGTTACTGTTTGTAATAGAACAAGTCCTTTAGTTTCGAAATTTAACGAGTCCAGTATAGGAGAAACTCGGCGTTTTTCATTTTTAGAGAATTTGAAAAAACTTAAGAAGACTCCAGGGTTTGATTTTTTCGTAAATTTGTGTCTCCCAAGCCCTAAAAAGTATAAAATAATACTTGAGAGAACCGCTTGATCTTTTACGACCAAGGAGTACTTTTCATTATTAGTGTCTTTGATCCGAAAAAGTAAAAAAGCGACCAAGGACACGTCGTTTTATAACCAATATCGAATTTGAAATGACAAACATTCGGCGATCTTTTTGTGTTTTTACGGTCGGAAAAGAGCCGTAAATCGACCGTCTTTTAATTCCATTTTAACGAGTTTAAAAGAAAAACTCGGCAATCTTTTCATGTTTTAGGAGTCAGAAAAGGGCTTCAAAGGTGACTCTGGTTGAAAATGATAGATTTCACCTGAATAATCTTGTTATCTTGCACAAAAACACAAACATTAATCATACTTGCTTGAAAGAGATAAAAATGTCGTAATAATACCTTTTTAAAGTGAAACATAAACAAATTTGAAATTTATTTAGTCAAAAAACTTATAAAAAGGGGTTTTTACCATTCATTTTTACCATTTGTAATTTGGGTGAGGAAATAGTGTTTTGGCTCTGAAAACTTCCCGAGAGGTTTGCGGAAAATTCAACCATCGGAATCGGACGCCGTCTTCACCAGGTAATCCACATCATCCTTCTCTTGTTTTTTAACCGTTTCATTTTTTAATTTAGTCTTTTATTTCATTTTTTAGGAGGGTTTTTGGGCGAAAAACCCGCGCTCGGGGTACGCAGGCTCACCACTGCGAACCTGTGGACCCTGACTTTTTCTCCATTGGGAAAAAGCTCAGGGTCCTCACCTTCCATGTGGACAAAGTGCGGTCCCACACACTGTGTCTAGTAGGAAGGGTGCGGGCCCTGCCACGAGGGTTTTTAACCCAAAAACTCTCAAAAATAGACCAAATAAAAAACATTCTAGCATTCTAATTGATCTTTTGGCTTGATGTAGGTAGTACACCATGCTAGATTGATGCGAACGAGAGCACGACGATGTGGATGCTGCCACATGGAATCATCAACCTTCGCTTGATGCTTTGAGGGCGTGCAGACTGTACAAATATTGGGCCATTCCTGGCATGAGGGCTCAGGTGGATTTCTTGCAGTGGATGGTTGACAGATGGAGCGTCCAGGACCAGTGTTTCTTCATTGGTGGCCACCAGCTCGAGATTGAGCCAGCAGACATATACTTTTTGACTGGCTTGCCTAAGAGAGGCGCTAACTTGACTCTGTTCGGGACTAGGGCGGGTGGCCAGTCCGTCGATAGTCTCCAACTAGAGTACTGCAACAGCCAGTCTAGAGACAAAGGGATAGACATAAAGACCATATCCCTTCCTGAGCTCAAGGTGATTGCATTCACTGTTACTAGACTTTGCGGAGCTACTGCATTACATGTTGCCACCGGATCCCAGATGCGTATGGCAGTTGATTGCTTTCAGGGCACCATCTTCAACTGGTGTGATGTTGTGTTGGCCAATGTGAAGGGCCAATTGACCAGGGCCAAGAACGAACGACTGAAGACTTTTGGGTATGGAGCTTTAGTCGTGAGCTTTGGCCTGGAGAGGATTCCTATGCTCATCCCGCAGCACCTTACAGTTGGAGTTGGGAATCCCCGAGAGCCCAGACTGATGCGATGGGTTGCAATCATGGCCCGTCATCCTGACTAGGGGACCGAGGTCGTCCGGTTCAAACCTGAGTTTTTCCAATGGTTGGAGCACCATGTTTTCTCGATCTAGGACTTTCCTTATGCTGGGATTGATTTTTGTGGAGACCTAGACATGGCTCTTCCTCCAGGAGAGCAGTGGGACGACTCAGGTAATCATTTTTAACACTTTCCTAATGTTAATTTTTTTATTATTTTTATATCGTCTCAAAACTGATAGTAATAATTTTAAAATGCAGATGTGGGTCCACAGCGACCAGCCGCTCTCCGGTCCTTCGAGAGAAAGCAACCACTTGCGCCAACTCCAACCCCACAGGACGAATCAGCAGAGACCTTGGCTGTGTTGGGGAGTCACCTAGAGCACTTGACAAGGGACATTCCCGAGACTAGCATAGACGACATCCCTCGTTGGCTTCAACGCTATGTGATTGGAGTCCCCAGACCTTTTAGGAGGTTCCTTTGTAAGGTGGCCCGTGCAGTGGTTTCGTATCGAGATCATCACCAGTGATGGGATGATCGCTTATGTAGTCACATGTGGCATTTTGCTTTTTTGTACCTATCATTTTTGCCGATCATAAGGTGTTTTCCAACCTATGATCGAGGACGATGTATTTTTTGACTCACTCCTATATATATATATGATATCGTTATTACTGGCTTGTCTTGTTAAACATATTATGGAATGTTTTTAAATTTACTTGTATGATTATCGCACATGTCTACTTAACACTTGAGAAGCAATTGCATCTGCTAATGTATTTAAAGATCTCGGAATATGCTGATATTCAATATAATCAAATTCACGTTCCAAGAGATGCACTCTAAAAAATAATCTTAATAAAATTGGATTTCTAATGGCGTATACTCTATTAAGCTGTAATACTACGAGTTCAGAATCTAACCTCACTATCAAACTCCGAATCCCAAATGAAATAGATTCAGAATCTAACCACTACACTATACTCTACAATGTTGTTTGTTGTTTGACCGAGGCTTACCCCATGCATAGATACCAACTCGTCAGAGGGTGAGTAGATAACCCAAGCTGTAGAAGAAATGTTTCGTATACTACGACAAGCGCCATCAGCAAAACCAATATATGTTTGAAGAGGCGTCAACATCTGCGACATCAAACGTAAAACCAAGATAAGCAGGAATAACGACGGAAAACTCAATCTCTAAGCTAAGCACACTTTAATCTAAAACACACCAGCTAGAAGAAAACTAACCTAACTAAAAAATCTCCACACTCGTTTTAAGCATAATACCTCTTCAGGTAAAGACCATTTCTGGGTTTACCTAA
>APFE030486980.1:4805-23671 GCA_000404065.3 Pinus taeda | reverse complement strand
AGAAAAAAAAGATCCTAGGTGAAAACCTCCTTTGAGGCGCATAGGCAAACCTACTAGCTCAAAACCTCCTTTGAGGCGCCTAGGCAAACCTACTAGTTGAAAACCTCCTTGAGGCCGCTAGTAGGCCTAGAAGAAAATAAAAGATAAAAAATAAATAAAAAAGTCATTGCTCTGTGTATCTCTTTGATGAATATAGGTGCTCTCCAACATCTACAAGGAACAAAAACAAGTTGTCACCAAAGAAAGAAAAAAACAGGTCAAACTTAGTAAAAAAAAGTCAAATTTTGACTTTCTCCTCCTTGGCTCAAATGCTCCAACGAGACCAAGGCCATGCCAATCCATCACCCTCATCTATTTCCACCATCCACCCATCATTCTCAAGCTGTTCCCATTTAGTTTGCTTGTTGTCCTAAAAAACTACAGGAAGGCTCTGTTTTACTACATGAAACAAAACTACATAGAGCGGATTTTTTTTTTCATAACTTGCAAACCATGCATCCATTTAAAAATTTGTTTCATGGGGGATGCATATGGATGATGGTAACATTCCCAAGAAATTTTAGCAAATTCCAGTGCACAGTTTCCATTTTTTTTATGGGGAGGTGCATAACGATGATGGCAACATGCTCAAAAAGTTTCATGTCAATCAATTCTATCACTTGGGAGATATGGATAAAACAAGTTTACTACAAGAGGTTGTCCTGAATTACTACAAGATTTTCCTGTAGTACTACATGAAGTTCTGAAAATCTATAGGAAAGGCAGTCCGATGGAAAAATTATGATGTAGGCCTATTTTGGGATAGGAAAAAAAAGACATTGACTTCACCACATCCCAGCCAACACCCATCATGACCATATCACTCTATGGCCACACCTTCCACTCATTCCAATACCTATTTACCCTCCAACAGAGAAATGACACAAACATTCGTAAAAAAAGGGCAACTACAACAACCTATTGAAAGTAACAACAGGCTCCAGGCTAACCTTCAACACCACGATTGAAAGAGGAGAAGCATAACTATATGCACAATGAAACTCCTCCAGAGCTAAGCAACAACAGGGGAAGCCATCCCCTGCACATCAACAAGAAGACAACCCATTAGCAAAATAAGATCAACAAAAAAGAAAAAGGTAGACAAGAAGATGTACCTAAGTCATGAGAAGCACAACAATATCAACTCAGCAACAACATGCATGTCTCTCCAACAACCATCAAGTAGGTATAGGTATGCAATATTCTTGACCCCTTCTCTTGAGCATATTATAGTTAGAAATTTGTTGTCAATGCACGAGAGATGAAGTTTTATAAGCTAAGGATGGCTCAACAGTCTCAACTGCCTTCAACTAATTAATTGCACTCACTCCTTCACTCATGTAGTGTTGAAAAGTCAAATTATGAAGGGTGATGATTTTAAGGAATGAGGACAGCAGTTACAAAAATAAATTTTTGCAAAGGCCAAGACACCACAGCACTCCAAGCCCTCCATCCACTTCATATTCACTATATATCCATCATTCATCCATCTCATTTCATAATTTCAAGAAAAAATCCCATCTCACCCTGAAAATTTCTTGAAAAAACAAACAGAGCATCCTCTCCATTTTCACAAACCTACATCATTTCTCATCACCCCCATACAGTTAGAAGACTCTGAAGGAAGAAGTAATGACGACTACATGAAGGTAGAATGTTGCTACAAGAAGGAAGAAAGAAAAAATTATGATAAAACCCAAAATGACAGTGCCTAAGAGAGACCTAATCAAAATAGAGAACTCCAAGGCCATTAGGCAACCATCTAGACCACAAGAGAGAAGAAGAATGAAACAAAAGGAAGTGAGGCATTCACCATCAAAACAGAACTCAAATTGCAGTGATAAAAAGAGGCTTTCCAAGAGGTCTCTAATCTCTTTCTAGCTTTAGTCCGAGGCCTAAAATATGTTATATAAATGGGAGAAAGGCATGAAAGTCAAGTTGAGGGCTTGTCCTAGGTTCAGACTATCATTTATGCTCAAAAATGGTTTCTTGTAGTTTTAATAGGGTTTCATGTAGTTTTGACAGGAATTACTACAGGGTGTCCTAGTTCTCATCTAAAGACATTTTGAAGCTTTTAGAGGTTTCCAAATGGTGGAACAAAGTATTATAAAGTTGATAAGGATGTGGAATACCTTGCCAAACTAAAAAATATTCAAGAACCATCTTGAATAAGGGGAAGAAGGAAAACTAATGGTCTCAAGAAACAAAGATTTTTCTTTACACAAATATGTTTTTAGGCTTGTCCTTGCAGAACTTACAACCAAGATTCTTAATGCACAAGAAAGAGGCCACCAAGGCCATGAATGAGGTACAATGAGGTCACTAAGATGCTCAGAGGATGAGCAACAATTTCAACAGGGGGTATGCTGGGCCTCTAAATTAGACATAAATTAACGCACATGCCTCTAAATTAAACATACATTAAGGCCTCTGGCCATCCTTCATCACATTAAACCTCTCTTTTTGCATTAGATAATGTATTTTTAACTTTAATATATTCATTACGAAGGTTTATGAAGGTTTATGAATAGTTTTTAACACTATTTATTTTTGTGGAATATTATGAGAATATTGGGCAGATTATGAAGATTTGGAGGAGGAGATAATTTAGGGACTTGCTCCCTACTATAGGAGGATCACTATTAAATAATAAATCAACAAGATATTATGGATTATGGCATAGATTGTGGAACTCCAATGATTGAGAAAATCTAGGAATGTGTTCCCTGCCATTTACTGCTGATTCCTAGTATTTGGAACCAGGTCCACTAATCAAGGGATTTTGGTGGGGAAAGCTTCCTCCATTTATGGGGAATGATTTCTAATCATTTTGTATAAGTACCAAGTTGATTTTTCCTCTAGGGATAGATTTTCATTAGTGTTTTTGTGGAGATAACTCATATTTCTACAGCTCCATTGTATTTTCTTACATGGATGTAATTGTATTGATGAAAATAATGAAGATTGGTGTCATGTTCAGCTTCTAAATCTTGTTCTCCTCCATATCTTTCTGAGTTTCCTTGGGCTTGGCCATTCCAGGAGCATCAGATCCCTTTTGTATCATTTTATTTCCTTCGTTTCACTTCTTATTCACATGCATCTTTTGTTTTTATTTCTTTCTATTTCTGCATTTAGTATTATGATTTCTTGTTGTAGGATTGGGTTAAACGGTTGATGTAAGTTATTTTGCAGGATCACAAGCATCATTTCGTCCTTGGAAAATATTTTGAAGGTCATAGCAATCATTGAGCTACTTGGATTAGTCTTCTTATTCCGAAATCTAGATTTTTGGAACTCCTTTGTGGCAACTAGCAGTAAATTTCTGCTATTTTTTAGACAATGCTAACGAGCTTCAATCAAGTTGGTTCCATTTGCATTAGATCAAAAAAATTCATAACAAAAACTAACCCATTTCATTTTCACTTGATTAGGTTAGGCATTTTATATATTTACTAGCTCACTAGTTCTCGAATTTCTAGATTTTTGACTAGTAATTTTCTTCTATTTTTTAGCATGGGTTAACATAGGTATTTTTGAGTGATTCCACTTGGAATGGGGACCTAAGACATCCTAGTCAATAAAAAAATTTGTCCCATCCAATTTGGATTTGATTTTCTTGGTAATTCAATGAATTATAATTTCGTATAGTAAATTTGTAACATCCTGTAGTAAATTAGGGGATTCTGTAGGAGAACTAGGGGATCTTGTAGGAGAACTAGTACATCTTATAGGAAATCCTGTAGTGGCCTATTTTGAGCCTAAATTGAGAAAAATCATCATTGAAGCTGGGATTAGGCCCCTACTTTACCTCTAAGACATCAAAATCATTGTACCCCTCTTTCTCCACATTTGTCTCCCTTGCCAAAGATTAAGGAAAGATTAGCATTTACATTTATAAAGAAAAAAGACCTAAAAAATGAGTTCTTTTATATTTACACATGCACATAGTAGTTAGTACTCTCTAGATCAGATTTCATGCTTAGATTAATTAAAACATCACATGTGACAAATAGGGTTCTTTTGCAAGCAAAGTGTGTTAATAAGTAGATAGAGGATTTCATGTTACTTTACAAGCATTTTTAAATTCGGTTTTTCATTCCTGCAAATAGGCAGCATTTCTTTTCTCTCATGACAGCAAAGGAATGACACATTGTATGTTGCACATATAGTGTCAATACCTCTTAAGTTTGTACAAACCCCGGGTTGATAATTAAAGTCGATAGCCTTGCGAGTTGCAACGTTCTTGTTGCAATACCAAGGCTTATCAACTATCATCTCTAGAATGGTTTAGTCTACAAGTTGGAAAAGCTATATGTTCCTAAAGATGAATGATTGTAACTAATTAGAGAGGCTCACACCTCTAAGTTTGTAGGGAATTTTTGTGTAGGGAAGATAACGGTCAACTTATGAACATATGTGTATTGGCGTAAAATGCAAGAAGATGTAGCTAGGTTGATAAGAGGATGTATGCTTTGTTGTACTAACAACCCTAGTAATAGGAAATAGGATCTATACAATCCCTTACTTGTACCCACTCATCCTTGTGAAATAATTTCCATAGAATTTGTGATAGTTTACCAACAACCAAGAAGGGATATGACTACATGTTTGTGGTAATTGACATTTACAAGAAAATGTTCATTCTCATGCCTTGTAAAAAGACTATTAGTTGCCAAGAAGTAGCAAACATTTTCTTTGGATAGGTTTGGGTGGAATTTGGAATACTAAGGAGCATTATTTCAGATAAGGACATAATGATTCTCAGTGTATTTTGGACTACATTTTGGGAGAAGATGGGCACAAAGTTGAAGGTGTCTACAACATTATATCCACAGATAGATGGGCGGACATAGTAGTTAATATGACTTTGATATAGCTTTTGAGGGCTTAAAATTACAAGCATCCAAAGAGATAGCAAGGAGGAGTGATGAAAGATCTAATAGGGTATGCTTTAAGGGTGGAGAGATTTGCTAAGAATATTAGAAAGATCCATCTCCAAGTACAAGAGACATTAAAGTAGTTATAGGAAAAGTACAAGGCTAAGCATGATCAACACAAAACATAAAAGTTATTTAGAGTTGGAAATGGAGTATGGTTACAGTTGAACAAGGAGAGGCTACAAGTTCCTGGTAGGAAATCAAGGCTATGTGATATGGTCCTTTTGAGATATTGCAAAATATGGGAGATAATGCATATAGACTCAGTCCACCCACATACATACCCATTCACTCAATGATGAATGTGGAAAATCTAAAACTCTATGAGCCTTCCATGTATTAGGAAGAGGACCAGGTTCTATCTTCTTATTTAGCGCGTGATCCCAGTTAAATTTGATAGAAGATATAGGTTTAAAGAAGAGATCCAAAACTACAATACAGGGGTGGCATAACATTTGGCAGACTTGGTTGAAAGGACAACTTCTAGGAAAGGCTAAACGGAACTCCAAGGAGAAGCTAAAGCAAAAATTTCCTCACCTAATTTAGCAAAAGATTTTTGGGACCAAAAGGATCCAAAAATGGGGAGTTGTGATTTGGATTCGATCGTTATATTATTTATCTCTACATTGATGCTTTTAGAGTGGAAAATTTTGAGGAATTAACTTATAATATTACTTTTGTCAACGATCCTAGTTAGGAAAATTAGGGTTGAAAAGCTTTAGGAGCCATTTGAGGCCTTAAATGACCACGTTTTGTGTCCCAAACTTACTATGAACCAAGGTTCCATAATCTGCACATTGATACCTTTACAATGGCATAATAATCACCTAAATAAAAGCTCGTATGAGAAAGTTATGGCTCTCAAAAGTTGACCTATTGTGATTGACCACGATAAATCAAGACAATGACATGTCGGTCGTTATTACTTATGGAAAGTGGCTAGCCATGTGGGTATTGTGAGAAAACTATAGGAGGGTCAAATTGTAACTCATTTTGAGGGTTGAATGGTTCAAATTGAACCACTTGTTGGCTATAGGGATGTATTATAACCATGCCACTAGGAGGAAAATGGGTTCCATTCTATTCAAGTGCATTTTGTTCCATAGTAGAGTAGAGTAGCCGAGAGTGGATAGAGAGAGAGCATAACATAGGAGTTAGTAGGAACAAGCTTTATAGAATCTACATATACTAAATTAAGATATTCAAAAAAATGAGAGAAATAATTTATTAGAGGATCTAGCCCAATGGCCTCCTCTTGATATTCTCTAGAATTCATATTCAAATTGAGATCACCACTTGTTATCACACTATCCATTGTGAAATCCTAATGAT
Organism: Pinus taeda; assembly: GCA_000404065.3. Classification (NCBI taxonomy): domain Eukaryota; kingdom Viridiplantae; phylum Streptophyta; class Pinopsida; order Pinales; family Pinaceae; genus Pinus; species Pinus taeda. The sequence continues at coordinate 17,363 of APFE030486980.1, read as the reverse complement.
CTTTTAGAAAGTCCCAAAAAACTTTTCTTTCTTGTAAGGGGAATAAAGCTTCAACATTGACTAAACTGTTTTCCAATCCTTCTAAGATAAGTCTTGTGGAAAGAAAATGAGTGGAAATGACATCAATGTTATTATTCCAGCCACACACAAGACCCACTAGATAGCCCCTCTGCATGAATGGAGTATTTTTTTCAATTCTTCAACAAGCAAGAAATAATTTCTATAGATTTGGACCCTAAACACAATGTTTCTTAGAACAAGATAATATTAGGCTTGTCCATTAATATCATCCTTTTAAGGGATAATATTTTTAAAAAACCCCGTAACCCTCTAACATGGAAGGAAAAAATGATCTTGAAGGAAATAAATCTTTAGTAATTTATCTATTCTAAGTACCCCTTTAATTTTTGATTGCTTTCCTTCTTGCACTTCTTTCAAGGCATTTCACTTAGCTAGGAAAATGTGTGATTTTCTTGTTGAAAATAGCAACAAGAAATGCTAAAAATAGAAATTATAAAAATAGCATTGCTATAGATAGCATTTTGGGATACATTCCAATTTTAATTAGTCCCTAAATTAAAATTTGAATTTGATCTCAGCAGTTGTTTGTAAAATAATTAATTAATTCATCTTGAGTTAATTAGTTGGAGAAAATCAAACATGAAGTCTATGTGAAGACATGCAACAGTCATCCCTTTGATTGAGGAAGTTATCCCTTAATTAAGGAGATCAGGATGAGTTGTACTTTGAGTTGTAATTAGTTAGCTCAGTGTGAAGTAGGAAAGTGTTCCCTCTATGGATAGAGGCAACCCCTCTAGCCCTAGAGTGGATCTAGTCACAAAAAAAACAAAACAACAATCGATTTCCTTAAATAGTCATCGTTGGAGGCCTACCTCAAAACCGGTGTTTGATGAAGTTTTCATTGCGCCGCTCCAGCTTCCGTTTCCTTCTCCTTAATGAGAAATCAACCTGAAACAGCATAAGAGAACAACAGAACACATAACCGAGAACAACAATGATCTATTTACTTATAAAGTCAAGAAATCATAAGCTATCAAGTAAATTGTGCACAAGATATAGGAAATTATCATTGATTGTATTAAAATGAATCAAGAGCAAAGCTTACAACCAAGTCTTGACGTCGCAAGCCTTCTCAGAGGGTCCGGCCGATATGTTTCTTTAAGAATTCACTCTCAAGAATGGGTCTCCCAAATAGATGATATCTCTCTTTCACTCACAAGCTCTAATGCAAGGCTAAGGCACTCCACAACCTCTTACCAAACTATCATCAATTACACACTTGTCACACTCACACCAAAGTTATCTAATCTGCTTCAATCCAACTAGCAACGAGTAATTAGGAACTCAGAACTCATTGATCATAGCAATGGTGAGTGCTTTTATAGGATGAGGAGCCTCCACAAAATGAGGGAGAGGGAGCTTATCCTCAAGGGAGGTTTCATAAAAGGTGGAACTACCATCCCAGAGGAGGAAAGGCAAACCAATCTGACCCAACAACCAACTCTAGAATCACCTAGAAGGCCGACTGTTTGAACTAATTCGCCTAATCTGGATCGTCGCAGGTCATGAACTAGGGATTAATGACAACATCACAAGGGAGCAATGCATTCGGACCAATTGTCGCAATAAGAATCTAGAAGACTTGCGCCAAACCCTAAAATTCGACCGTGGTAGGAAACAGGTGCACTTGCAACGATGTCACAACAATACAATTCATGATAGGGAACCGTCGCAGATTTTAAGGGTTTACTAGCGACGATGCAAAAACTTAGGCAAATAGGGTCAATCTTCAGCATTAGAGAGTACTTGCTTAATATTCTTGCATAAGTGGGAAGATATGGACATGTTTATCTGATGTATGACACAACAGAGGGACTGAGATGAGGTTACTAACAAACTATTGTGTAACAGATGCCCCCTAAAGCATGAAGCCCGAGAGAGTGGGAGGGGTGAAATGCTTTATGAAATCATAACCGAACTAGAACACCACCATGAAGAACTTGTAGGCGCAAGTACAACTGATATCTCTGATAGTGAAATACATGTAGTCTAGGCATGGGCGCAACCATCCAAAAGACATATGAAACTTGGTCTGTGGCATGGACACAGCCACCCAGTTGATAAGACCATATATAATGATAAAGGTATGGTCGCAGCCATCCATGAAGACTTAGGTATGGTCACAACCATCCAATCAAAGAGTCATGTATGTAAGCACGAACCAATCCACGCAACCCGAATATATGTAATTTTAGTCCGGGGTCTTGAAACCCAACTGATCATAGTACAAATTCTAGCATGCGAACAGATGTGCTGAAGTCGAGCATATAGAAAATCACTTGATTATCGATCAATGATAGAAACTGTTAACAAGCGTGAGAGAGACCACCAATAATGTCAATGGTTCTTAAGGTATTGTTAGTACAATCCACTAAGTGTAAAAAATGAGCTGAAGTCAAACACTTGTGGAATCACCCAATCGAAGACTAATGATAAAAGTCCACCGTCAGGTGCGAAGAACTTGCCATTGAGGCATGCAAGCTCCAAGGTACTGAAAGGGATCTCTAGATCAACCTCCTGGAAAATGAGTGAGTGTCAACAGGAGGTGATCCATCGCAGGAGGGCCATAATGTTTCCCCCATCAACGACGCGAGATAAGGAACAAGTGGTAGATGGTGAAACAGAGCATCAAAGGAGGAGGTTAGGGTGGGAACTGCAGAAGGATTATACTCTTGAACATATAGGCGACACGACTCTGGAAAGCGGCAACATTTTGGTACCAAGGGATCAGAGGTCTGACAGAGACAACATGGATCATATGGAATGAGGAAAAATGGCAACCAAAAACCCCAGAAGTCCAATGACGATGTGAGCATATCCCAACCCGACGAGAAGCAAAACTATTGATGTTCAAGAGTGACTAGCTGTCGTAGGTAACCAATGACAACTTCCAAATTTTCCCCCACCATTGTTGGCGAGTACCCCAATTATTTTTGAAAAACAAGCTTGAAGGGGATAGCATATGCTTGTGATATAAGTTCGACCTTTGGACAAATCCAACCTGGTGATAGTTTAATGAGCCCTAGGGAGGAGAAGCTCGAGTTTTGTCATGATGACGAGTACAATGTCGTCAGGGTTTAATGAGTCTGACATAGGTAAAACTAGGAGTCTTTTTCATGTTTAGAGAGTTTGAAAAAGACATGTAAAAGAAAACTCCAAGGGGGTCCTTTTTCGTAAATTTGTGTCCCTTGAGGCTGAAAAAGTAGAAAACAATATTCGAGAGAAACGCTTGACCATTACGATCAAGGAGTACTTTTTGTAATTAGTGGTCTCGATTTGAAAAAGTAAAAAATCGATCGAAGACACGTCATTTCATAACCAAAATCGAACTTGAAAAGACAAGAGTCCGGCAATATTTTCACGTTTATACGGTTAGAAAAGAGCTAAAAGTGGACTGCCTTTTTATTCCGTTTATTGAGTCAAAAAGGAAAACTCGGCAATCTTTTCATCTTTTATAAGTCAGAAAAAGGCTTAAAGAAGACTTGTAGAAAATCTCACAATATGGACCAAGCATGTATCAATCATTAAACGTATCCACCGCCCCTGTTTCTGCACAGAAAAACAAAAGTATAACATCCATTCGAAAACAATGTACTATAAATTTGAAAAATTAGGGCAACAACCCTAAAACCATAGCTAAAAACCCCAAAACATATCAGAAAACCCTAAGCCCCATAGTTCAAAACCCTAAAATTTGGAAAAATAGCTATATAAAGGCTTATGGTAAATCATTTTTACATTGCATTTTGAGGTTTTACCCTTTGGTAATTTTTCAACTACATACCTGTGCGATTTCTGGAGTTCAATTCCATCACCTGTGGTTGACTATTTCGCGCGATATCTTCGCCAAGTAAGTACATCAATCCCTTCTTTGCATTTTGATTTCTTTGAAGTCGAATTTCATGCATTTTAGGTGGTTTTTGGCAAATTTTTTGTTTCATATTCGCGCCTCGGTCATCACGGAATCCCTCACAGGTTAGCGACGATCGAAGATTTTTGCATATACCACCATCAGAATCGTCACTAGAAACATATGTACTACTGCGACGATCCGACAAAAAATGAACAATGACATCGAGCCGTCGTTGCTGTTTTTAAAAACAGCTGCGACAGCGCCATAAAATATACATTTTAATATTTCGCATTATTTTGGCCAATCAAAACAATTCTAATTCAAGTTATTGTTTTGCGCAGGGTGTGAGAATGGTGTTCACGTGGCAAGAGCAAACTCATGATGCAGATGACGAAAGAGAATTCAATGATGCTTAATGCAGAAGAGCCCTACGAAACTGCGGGCTACAGAAAATTTTCCTTACACCACTCCTTCGGGCACAGCTAGACTTGCTTTAGTTCCTGATTCACTCGTGGAACCCGACGGAGGGCAAGTTTTTTATTCGGGGTCAGGATATTGAGTTCGATGCGACTGACATATATTTCCTGACAAACTTTTCTCGTTAAGGCGAGAAACCTTTCATGGAGGGCACGCGGGTTGCCAAGGAGACCCTTGATATGCTGATTGCACGAGTGTGTCCGAGGGCACACAAATTGACCACCAGTGGGAAACTGCAGATCCCAACGGTGGAGGATTTGACACTTCGCGTCATATTGTTCACGATTACGAGAGCAGCAAGATCTCAGGCACAGCATGAGGCAACTAAGACCCAACTGCGATTGGCTCTAGATTGCCTTAACCCGACCATGTATGACTGGGCTAAGGTAGTGTCTCTGAACATGAAGAGACAACTGACTAAATGTTAGCGTGGAGAGACCAAATAGTTTGGATATGGGTCCATCCTGATATCGCTCATGCTGGAGTGGGTACCATCACTTCAGCTGCAGGACATGGATCTGTACGTACCAGGACCGCGAGAGACTCGCATCACCAGATGGGCACATGTGATGCCACGAGGAGGTGGCGGACGGCCAATCTCATGGGGAGTACTCTTCCGGGAGTGGCTGGATCAACAAAAGGTTATCATTGAGGATTGGCCCTATGCAGGCACAGAATTCCGAGGAGATCCTGACATGCTGCTCCCACTTGGAAAGCAATGGGATGAGAGAGGTAACACGATTGGTTAACCACCACACTGTTTATGTTTTTTTATTTTTTATAATGTTTTTTGAATTTTTTAAATGTATATGTCTTAATCGTCATTTTAATTTTATTTGTAGATGTGGGACTTGAGAGGCCCGTGGGTCTTGCTCCTATAACACGGAGGGAGGACAACAAAGAGCTGGCTCTGCCATGCCCAGGCAGTGATGTAAAGGAGGAGATTGCACAGAACCTCGAGGGCTTGACCAAGGGGATTCTAGATTACTTAGGGATCAAGGAGGTCCCGCGAGAGTACCGGAGACATAATATTGGCGTAACATCTAGGATCCACAGACTCCTGAGGCGAGTAGTGCGGGCGATGGTCTACTATAGGGAGAAGAACCCACCACAGTAGATGCCTAAGTTTCTTTTTCTGCTATTTTTGAGAGACATGTGTCTCGGATGTATCATGAACATATACTCTATCTTTTGACATATACACTATTTTTTAGCGCCTCGGTGTGCCACACGATATATATATATATATATATAGATAGATATATATATATATATATATATTATCTATGGTTTATTACTATGTATAAATGATTGCATACAATGTTTTGATTATAAATTGCATAAATGTCTGTCTAATACATGATTTGCCAACCCATCAGTTAATGTGTTTAATCTTCTTGGAATGTGTTGATATGTGATGAAATCAAAATTTCTTTCCAATAATCTAACACGCAAATACAACCTTAAAATTTGAGGATTTTTGACGGAATAACACCCGTTAAGTTGAAGAACAACAAGTTGAGAATCCAAATTCACAACCAATGCACGAATATCGAGGTTAACGACCTCAGTCAATAGTTCAATCACGGTGCTATATTCAGCGACATTGTTTGTGGTACAACATAGACAAACACCTTGAAGGTCTACTAACTCACCGTGAGGATCGTAGATCACCCATGCCGCCGAGGAAAGATTCCAAGTACTACGGCAAGCACCATCAACAAAACCAATGTAAGGTGCACCAGACATCTGCACAAGAAGTAAAAAGACACAATACGCAGCGATAACGCTTACACACCAAGCCACACATGCACACGCACACTGAAAACACACGTATGTACACAACAGATACACGAAATTCATGCATAATACTTTTTGAGATAAAGCCCATTCCGTGGCTTATCTAGAGGGTTCCATTCATAATCGATCAGCTCATAGGCCCCTTTTTGCAAAACGTGTTTCACAATATAAGGCCCATGCCACATAGGCTCGAATTTGCTTGCCCCAACTTTTCATTCGCTTGATCATAGAGCAGGACTAAGTCTCCTTCAATGAAGGAACGAGGGGTAACAGTATCGAAGTGAGTTTTGACTCTCTTCTTCTGTGCTTCAATGACTAAAGAGGCTATTCGATGAGTCTCATCTAGCCGCTCTAGGTAAAGAAGACGTTCTTCTACCGGGGTAGTATTCGGGAGCAATTCGATAACTAATTTAAGAGAAGGTATCTTGCATTCAATCGGAAGGGTAGCCTCCAGACTGTAAACAATCTGAAACGAGGTGAATCCAGTGGCATCCTTCACAGAAGTACGGTAAGCCTATAAGGCAAAAAACAACATCAAATGCCAATTAGACTTGTGCATGTCGATGGTACATTGAAGCATCATGACCAACACCTTGTTGACGGCTTCTACTTGGCCATTGGCCTGAGGATAATATGGCGTTGAACTATCATGACGCAAGCCTAGCTGGGTTGTTAACTTAGTCATCATATGACCACGGAAATGTGAACCATGATCAGTGACAATAGTCTGAGGGACTCCAAACTGAGTAATTACATGATTGAATAAAAACTGAGTTGTTGTCTTACCGTCGTTAGATAATGTAGGCATTGCCTCGGCCCATTTCGTAAAATAATCAACGGCAACGATGATAAACCCATGCCCCCCAGCCAAGCGAAGGTTATAGGTCATAAAATCTATGCCCCATTTAGCAAAAGGGCCGATAGTAATGACAGTGTGTAAAGGAGAGGGAGGCACATGCATCTTTCGTTGGTAGATTTGGCATGCATGACAAGAACGGACGGTAAGAATGCAGTCCTTAGAAATAGATGGCCAAAAAATAATCATCGCGGAGGATCTTTTGGGCAGTAGCACAACCAGACATATGACCACCACAGGTGCCAGAGTGTCAGTCATTCAAGACTCGTTCGGCTTCCTCGATTGCCAAACAACGGCGGAGAACATAATCAACGCCGAGACGGTAAAGGGTGTCCCCGATAATGCGATAAGGTTGAGAATGATGGCAAATACATCACCGAACATCCTTGGACAAATCAGGATGAAAATAGGACGTTTGGAGGTAGACAATAATGTCCCCGTACCAGGGATCGAGGGTGTTAATCAAGAAAAGAGTATCATCCGAAATGCGATTCTCTAACCGAGAGGGTGCGGTAGCAGATGGTAATGAGCACAACAATTCAACGAAGACAAGGGATTTCTTAGACTTGGCCATAGTAAACTCCAAGTAAAACTCTTGATGAATAACAATCCATTTTGAGTATTTTCCCCGTAGCAACTGACGTGACAAGATGTACGTCATCGGGTTGCAATCATAAATCACAGTTGTTGTGCGCAACAGAATGTAGTGACGGAATCATTGGACAACATGAACAGCTGCCAAAACGAGCTTCTCGACATAAGCATATCGAGTTTTCGTGTCGAGTAAATTGTGGCTGAGATAATATACAACATGTTCAGTACCATCATCATTGTCTTGAACCAAGACCATGCCAATCATGCTATTGGCGGTGACCAGATAAAGAGTATAGTCGCGGTGATAATCAGACGGACGCAATAAAGGCGTAGAGACAGGGAGTGCCTTGAGTTGCTCGAATGACTCTTGTGTAGAGACATCCCAAACAAAGGAGGTGTCCCACTTCAATAACCACGTATAGCCTTTAGCAATCTCAGCGTAGTTCGGAATAAAACGACGTAAAAAATTTGCTTTACCCTGCAAACTTTGCAACTGTTGCAAAGAATCAGGAGGAGGAAGATTAAAAAAGGCTTCAACCTTGAGGGGATCCAATCGGATGCCCTCCTTGAAGACGACAAACCCAAGAAGTTTGTCGGATTCGACGCAGAAGACACATTTATGCGAATTAAGACGGATACGGTAGTGTTGACAGCAAAGAAAAATTTTGCGGAGTTGATTTGGATGATCATGGTGCTTTACTGAATGAGCCGAAAGGTCTTCCAGGTAAGGCTGCACAATGTGACGAACGTCATGGAATGCATAGGACATTGTGCGTTGGAAGGTAGCACCGACATTTTTGAGACCGAAAGGGAGCTTCTTATAGGCAAAGGTACCCCACGGGGAAATGAAGGTGGTTTTTTGTTGATCCGCAGACGATATATTGATCTGGTTGTAACCAGAAAAGTCGTCCATAAATGAATAAATTTCACTCCTAGCACAATCGTCAATGAGTTGGTCAATGAAAGGTGTAGGATAATTATCTTTGGGAAAAGCATGATTAATGTCGCGGTAGTCAACACAAACCCTAATAATTCCCTACTTCTTAGTCACGGGACAATATTAGAGACCCAATTAGTGAGCGGGATAGGGTAAATAAACCCAACTTTAAAAATTTTTCGACTTTGCCTTTAATAGTTGCAGCCTTTCGCAGGTGCATGGGGCGTAAACGCTGTCGAACAGGTTTGGCACTAGTATACATAGGGATCTCATGCACCAGGATACAAGGATCAATTCTGGGCATCTCTTCATATGACCAAGAAAAAACGTCACGAAATTCTCAGAAGAGATTAGTATAAAGTTGAATCTCCTCAGGAGTACAGGTAACCCCTATGTGTATATTCTCGAAAATCCCTGGTTTGACAGAGATGTCGATGGGGATTGTTTGCGTAATTTTCCCCATATTGCCTTCAAAGAAAACTTCATGGACTTGGATAGGCATCTGAAGGGGTTGGGAGGGGACACAAGAAGCAAATTTCTCAAGACAAGTAGTCATGGCCCCGTGGCTAGGGAGAAACGAGGAGCGATGGTGATAATCAAACCAAGGAGGCTCCTCAAAAGACATAGTCTCGATAATCGCTTCATCAAAAGGAAAGATTTCCTGTAACGGATCTGAAGAAGTGCCATCTTCGAGCCAAGGGGATTGTACATACGCGTCGAGAGCCCTACTTGAAGGAGCAGGTTCATAAGATAAAGCCGATGCAGAAACAATTTCGACATAGTTGAGCTCGATAGGACTCAATGGCATGACATCGCCCCAGGATTCTACCTAATCAACGAGAGGAAGGACTCAAGGATCAAAATGGATAGAAATCATATTGATGGGAGCGATGTTGGGAGGTGGGAGTGAAAAAACACCACTGAGGGTAGGATCTTTAAAAAGTCCAGCACCCACACTCTCATATGGAACAGAGGTATGCTCCACAAAAGGCACGTTGCCATCAGAAGAAGAAGAAGAAAAGAAGGACAATTGGTTGACCGTGACAATTTCCCCTTGATGGGGAAAACGAAGGACACGAAATAGAGATGAAGCCACGGCTTGCATGGCATATGTCTAGCTTTGTCCCAAGAGGAGGTTGTAAGTCAAATTTGCATCGACAACTTCGACCTCAACTTCAACGGTCTTCCCTTCTAGGGTAATAGGCAAACGTGGGAGGATACCGAAATGACGGGAATATCTTCCATCGAAGGCTTCCAAGGTATTCAGAGATTGACTCAATGTCGGGGAACTAATAGCCTTCCAACAAGCAACAGACATGATGCAAGTGGAGGCACCCTCATCAATAACGGTGCGATGAATATTCTTAGAGTTAATGATGACTTGAATGAGGAAAGCAATTTGATGAGGCAATCTCGGGACATGATTATCAATATCAAAAGCGATCAAATCTGAATCAGCCAAGTCAATGCCACCAATGGCTGATAGTAGAGACTTCCTCTGGGAGGGACAGCTCTGGAGGACTTCCAATGCGGACATAGCCGAAGGAGCTTGGGCTAGGTCCTCAACAATGCTATAGTGCTGCGCGGCACGAGCATTAGGGTTGTAGGAAGACTTCCGGAGCACTCCTTTTGGAGGAGGTCAAATGACTGACTCGGTACTAGGCCGCTCGATATGGAGGGGACCAGTACTAGACGAAGGAACACTGGAGGGTATTTCAGTTTCCTTACTGGTGGGAGGAGGATATTCTTTTGATCGAGTATTGATATCGATGGGAATCATCCTAGCCATAAAGACTTGATAGCCGAAAGTGGAAGAAGATTGAGGTTGATCAGCCACCATTTGAGTCTGTTGTGAGGGAAAAGGCTCTTTGAGCACCGCAGGAGTCCCAAGGGCGCCTTTAAGCAAACAATTAACCTCAAACTATCTAGGACAGTCTTTAGTATAGTGATCCTCATCGCAAATGAGACAAGGATACTTAGGTTTGCGCTTGGCACCTTCTTCGGCCAGAGGCTTAGGAGGATCCTGCCTTGGTTGATTGGATTTATTCTTCCCTTTACCCTTTTTCTTACCTTTCAAAGTTTTATCTGCCACGATGAACTGGACGGCGTTAACTTTGAAAGTTTTACCAGGATTGGATGGGGCTGAGAAGCATTTTCGATTGGAGCAATAGACTTTTGCTTCGCAGGGTTCGCAGAAGAATTTCTAGAGGATGAACTAACGGAACCAATGACACCATCAACAAACGGCGTTGACAGAGTTTTGGAAGTTTCAGGTCGCGAAGCATCAGGAAAATAATCATATAACGTACCAAACTGGGAGTAAACCAAGTCAAGATACTGAGCACGCGCAATAGCTTGCTCTTTAGTAACACATGCCCCCATAGCAATATCACGGGCTATCAGACCAATGAACGAGGTTGTAAACCAATCAGTCAGAAGTTGGTCAGGGATCCAGAACTTAATTAAACGATGATGCCTCCTCCCTGTTTCAAAGATGTTAGGAGGTGTGTACCAGTTTCATAATGAATCGGAAACTGAAAATGAGATAGAAATGCCATATCAAGTGAGTTAAAGTCCTAGAAAGTTCCACAAGTTAGCTCAATATACCATTTCGCGGCAGAGCCAGTGAGAGTCCGTTAGAACAGACGAAACCAGGTAGAATCATCAAGCCACAAATTAGATGAACACCATAGGTGATAGGTCATGACATGAGCTTGAGGATCTTCTCCAGATTTACCGTCGAATTTGGGACAATCACCGAGAATCTTAGTTGGAACCGGTGGCCAATACGGATTATGAAGAATGGGATCATTTGTTAGTTTGGACACATCTGACAGTTCCAAAGTCGCCAAGAAAGGTAATTGAGGATTGAAGGACATCTGAGGCCATGGATAATAAACAACATTAGAGTTCCATCCAGCCCCTAGTTGCCCCCATTGATTTTGCCCAGATGGATTTTGCCCGTAAGGGTTTTGTCCGTAAGGGTTTTTTCCATAGGGATTATAAGTGTAACCGGATGGTTGACCCTGGTTTTGACCACCAGCGGCCCATTGATTACCAACCTGACCAACAGGAGCGGCATACGGCTGCTAAAAATTCTGATAAGGATTAACCTTTGGTTGTTGATAATTTTGATATGGCTGAAGGTTTTGAAAACCATATGGTGGCTGAGCTCCAAACTTTGCCTGGGGTCCAAGATGCATTTGATAAGAAAATTGGGTTTGAAAGCCAACTTGAGTTTGGAGACCGGATTTGGTCTGAAGCCTAGACTGGGTCTGGAAACTGGGTGGAGCTTAAGAAACAACGAGTGTTTGAGTGCTCGGTTGAGCGGGACCAGACGGATGTCCTTGCGAAAATTGAGGTTGACCCATCCGGCTAGAAGGTTGACCTAGTTGAGACTGAGGTTGACCCATTTGCCTAAAAGGTTGAGCTTGCTGGGTAATGGGTTGACCTTACAAAACTGAAGGCTGGCCTGACTGACCAGATGGTTGAGCTGGCTGAACAATAGGTTGGCCTCACTGGATTTAAGGTTGGCCTACTTGTCTGGAGGGTGGACCAGGCTGGACAGTAGGTTGGCCTTGCTGGATTTGACGGTGGCCTACTTGTCCAGAGGGTGGACCAGGCTAGAGAGTAGGTTGGCCTTACTAGATTTGAGGCTGACCTACTTGTCCAGAGGGGTGACCTTGCTGGGCACCAAGTTGGCCTTGTTGGATGTAAGGTTGTCCTGGTTGACCAGAAGGCTGCCCGAAGTAAGTAAAAGAGGAACCAGTGAAGGCCGAAGGTTGTCCCTATAAGGGTTGTCCTTGTGGGCCAACAGGTTGCCCTAGATAAGGTTGTGTTGAGTCTTGAAAATGTCATTCATTTCCATTTCACTTTCACTATTATGTCCATTATATCACCTTCATTTCACTACTATGTCACCACATTCATCCCACTTTCATTATCATTGGGCCACATTTA